>JANHZT010005598.1:274141-288632 GCA_032468215.1 Stegonotus admiraltiensis
CCTCTGCCAGTGAAAATGGAGCTTGGGGTGCTGCACGCGGCCCTCCTGAGTTCCATTTTCTCTGGAAGAGGCACTGTGGGCTGGACCTTCATTGTTTTGACAGTGGCCCCATGGGCCAGATCTAAGTACCCCATGAGCTGGATCCGGCCTGTGGGCCTTGAGTTTGACACCCCTGATCTAGATGTTTCACAGGGTTACAGATATCATCGCAAGATAGAAGCTGTTCCAAGTACAGCCGCCTTCTGCAATTAACTGATGGCAAATTTGTCAATGCTAGCGTTGTTCAAGTGGTGCTCCAGGTGTTTTGGGATTCCACCCAAGGCTGCTCTTGTTGTTCTTGTTCTTGTTACCATCTTAATAAAAACGAATATTTCAACAGATTAAGGAGATTTTTAAAATAGTTTGCTTGGTGCTGGAGAAGGCTTCTGTATATTCCTTGGACAGCAAAGGTAACTAACAATCAAGTTCTGGAGTGCATGATACCAGATATGTCACTGGAAGGCAAAATCGCTTTCTCCAGTGAATTCCCCTGCATGATATGACCAAAAGAAATGAGATGCAAAACTGCATCTCACTTATTTTGGTCATGTTATGCAGGGGAATTCACTGGAGAAAGCAATTATTTTGGAAAGGGTTAGCAGTAAAAGGAAATCAGACTGCCAAAGAAAATGGACCCTGGACACCATCAAAACTGACACTAGCCAAAGTATAGAACAATTCAAAGAATTAAGTGCAACATTGGAAGATATTATGGAGATCTGGCCCATAAAATTGCCAAGAATGGATAATAACATCATTATTCTGTTTTGATTTTTTTTGTACTTGATGACTTAATAGTAATAAAGATTAAATGTGTCATTTGAATTTATGGTTTTAAATAAAGAAAATAACAATAAACCTATTATGGAATGTTTAACATGTTTATTCCATAGGAATCAGATGTTGAAATACTATAGAGGAAGTTCTTCATTCAGACTGCCCAAATTAATTCCATTTACAGTTGCACTTAGCTAATACACTTATACTTGACTACTTTGACTTAATATTTAACTCAATATGTGTGTTTGTGTATGTGTGTTTGTGTGTTTGTGTGTGTGGCTTTTCAAACAAACATTTACTAACGTTATATATCATGGTACAGTTATGAAACAGGATATAGGAAGGGTAAAAAAATAGGCATCTTCCTGCAGGAAGGAATGGTATGTATTAGCTCTTTTTTCTCACTCTCCTTTCACAGAAGTAAAAATAAAATATATAACTGTCTTGACTCATAAATAAAAAAACAAAATAAATAAATATTGGGTTAATGGAAGCTATGCCCTGAAATTAAACCTGTAACTTAAATCTCTTGGCAAGCAAAAATTATATTGGCATTTAAATATATTAAGGAAAATGTCAATTTGGTATCTACTTGTGCTTCACACTAGCCACCGCTTTAAGTCTTATAAACCTTATACCAAACAATAGAATAAAATTGGACAGAGAAATCCCCATACTCAAACAGAATTGTCCTTGAACTAATACAAGAGTTCATACATTTCTGCTAGAGACCATGAATAAACTGGCTTACATGGTGGAAATCAGAAATAAGTTTGCTTACCAAATTTTTGGTCAAACCTCCAAGCTGGCACGTGGGTATGATGTTTCAAGTTGTTGGTTGCAGGGAGAGGCACTGTTACATAGATGGGCCCATTCACTGGAACTGGAGTCCCATCACTTCTGAGTAAATGAACACTAACTGCAGTGACAGGAGTAAGATCATACCTAGTGTTATTTCCTGTAAAAAAATGAATAGTGTTACAAAATGCACAACATTTAATATTAAAGTATTCAAATACAGATATTCATTACTTAAATATTTGTAATAATTATTTCCCAATTATCAGAAGATAACACATCAAGAACAGTGTTTTGCAACTTCAAATTGTATTATACAGTTCCAATTCTGTATGTATATTCTGACAGATAGTTGATTCATTGTGTAGCAGAGATAGGGGGACCAGTCAAACTACCATGAAAAAGACCTATATTTAAATAAAACACACAAACAAAGCAGAAACACAGTTTTGTCATAGTTGGTGTAAAAAATGTAATTGTGTGAGGCAGAGATGAACCACGTCTGGCTCTACAGCACCCATTCTGTAGCCTCCAGAACAAAGTCACATCATGCTGCTAGAATTATTTGACAAAAATGCCAATTGTTAGTAAAACCTTTATCCTGTGTTTTCAATAAAATAAGAAACAAAGCGGCTGCATAGAGCCTCTGAAAGTTCAGTGTTTTCATTTCACCCCCAAAGCATTGGGCATGTCTACCTCAAGAATATTGTCTTATTTCCCCATCACTCCAAGATAGATGGTAATGGAGAAGAGGAAGAGGATACACTTACAAAGCATATATTAATATGGGATTTCCCCCCCAAATTTCTTAACATAAATAACTCCTAGAAATTAGGCGTCATCATTCAGGACTATATAACCACCTTGGGCCAGTGGGCACATCTGGAATATTGAAAACATATTATGGGCAGCATTACAAAATAACTCCCGCTCTCATTTTGATCGGTCATGAAATGTTCATGTTATTCCCCCCCCTCCACTGTCCCCCTCCTTTGGAAAGCGTGGGAAGCAAAGTTATTTCCAAGAAAAGTACCACATTGCAGCATTTACTAATTTTATTTTTCAAGACTGCTGGTATGCCATTTCTAGGTACCAGTAATAATAAAAATTAAAATACTATAGGCTGGTGCTTTGCTATATATACTAACTTCCCATGTATTTGCTTTTAATTAAAATGATTGATTAAAAAAATAACTGAAAGATCATAACTGATAGAGCCTGTTGAGTTTCTAGAGAGGGGATTGGAAGGCACATGGCATTGAGAAGCTGCTTCAGAGCCTTGCTGTGAATAAGTAGGTTACATTATTAAGTTGTAATCATCATCTTACCGATATTTTAAAGGAGGAGAGGAGAACACTTTCTGACCATCACACATTGTGATTTATCTGATTTTAGCTTGACCATGTGACCAGCTCAACAGAAAGCAGCCCTATGTTCCCAGGGCAATCAAAGTCAAGTTATGACTGGGGGGAAACTGAAGATAAAATAAAGACTGTGAAGTAAGGAATAGGCACAAACTTGCCAAGAAAATGCAATGTAATAAACTCTTGATTTCTGATGTCCTATGTCTGTCTTGGTATCCACAGTGAGAGCTGATTGGCATTCACATTTGTGGGTAAAAATTAGGAGGCTTGATCTCAAAGCATTAGCATACAAAATATTAAACTATTCCTTCCACAGTATTTATTTATGGAACTCACTTAATTCTATTTTTCCATGATTTTTATCATGTTAATACTCTCCTTTGCCAACAGAGAAAAAGAGATGTCTTTGACTATATAAAGATGGAATTCTAAGAATATTTAAGCCAAATTGTCTCATATAAATTAAAACAAATGCCAAGAATAAAGATTAAACATCTACCAGTTCCATTGCCATCATAGCCTTGCAAATAAGGAAAACTGTCCACTTCCCAGGGTGAACTAGCTGAAGTAAGAAATGCTGTGAGGTCACTATAGCTAGTATTCTCTGGTAGCCTCAGGGCTCTTCTTTGAAAATGGACTTTGGGTTGGATCCGTGCACCTAGCAACAGGCAAAAAAAAAATAAAAAATAAAAATAAAAAATAGAAGCATAAAAAATGGTACTGCTCATGTAGACTTAGCGTATACCAAATCATGACACTTTTATATATTTACTATCAATAGCAATGCTTTGAGGTTTATTTTTCATACCTTATAATTCTATCAAGATTATCTGAGCTTTGAGCCTTCCTTTTCACTACCTTGTATCACTTGGTCCTACTTATTATGGATATGTTTCAAGCATATGTTGTTTTATTTAATGTCAGAGACAAAACTTAATTACTTAGTATTTTCTTCCAGGAGTTTAAATGATGTTAGATACTATTTAAACAATAAAAGTTTCAATACAATTAAGTCCTGAACTCAGATAAGTGACAAAGTAAATGGAAGTGGCAAAGCAGATATAAAAATAAATTTGATCTTCAGACCTGCCCTTTGTTAGTTTCCTGTCTGTGCTTTCCCCTCTCATGAGAAGGGAATAATAGTCACCCAAGATCTCAATATTTTATCCACTTCCTTTACAGGCTTCTCCAACATGAAGCTCTCTATAAATTTGGTCTTCGTAACCTATCGAGAGAACATCAGACTGGGGAAAGCTTATCAGGTCCTTGGGGGAATGTTATCAGGGCAAAGAGCTAGCTGAAGCATCCCTTAAACTGGATGGAGTTTTTAAGTAGAATTCATACAGTATATGAAAAAACACTATATGATCAGCCTCAAGTTTGAGCTTCTCTGAAAGCTTTTACTTGCATCAAAGTCCTGCTATATTCCTTTGTCAATGAGAACATAACTCCAAAAAATGAGGAATATCTGTCTATATTGCTGTTTATTTGTACAATAAGTCCAGCATTGACTACTGCTTCCATCTTATAGCATCCTTAGAGTTCTGATTATTGAGTCACAACTTGACTTTCTCAGAAGAGAATACCCACCACCTAAAAGCTTCAAGGCTAGAGACTTGACTTGATTTGACTAGAGAGATTTGATATAAGACACCAACTCAGCATAAGGTACCAACTATATATATAAATTGAAAATTTTTGTAAGGACTGCTAACTTATATGATTTATGCCAGCTTTCTCCAAAAAAGGTATGCAGGTCTCCAACCCCATGATTCACAGCTAGTGTCTTTCTGGTTAGGGATAATGGATGGTATAGTCTGACGTAATGGAAATACATCAAGGTGGGAAGACTAATTTTTTTTTCACTGAGCTTTCAATCATGTCTGTGTTCAAAACCACTATATGACTTTGGAAGGATTCTAAACTTGGCAAAATGACAGAGAAAGAGCCTCATGTAGTATTTATCAGTTTAGATCCCATTAGGCATCTGCTTACAAAGCCACAAATTCATACCACCAACAAAACTCTTTACAAACACAGCAAGGCCCCCATCTGCAAACTTTTGCATAACATGCAAATGAAGATTTAGAACAGCTGTTTCTGTATTCCCAAGAGCTTCTTGTTCACTGTAGAGAGCAAACTTTTAAAAGAACCTTTCCTGATCAGAATTTAACTCCTTGTAGCAAATAAGTTGATGCTACTCAGGATTTTTCATTCAGTAAATACTGGTAAACCTTCATAACCACCAAGCCAACCAAGTTATTTTAAAATAATATGACATGGTATGAAATCCAGGTTTTAATATTTGCTCATAAGAAATGGTGTTCTCCTAAAGACTTGTGGTTGCTTGCACTGGAATTCCAACACAATTCCATATTAAACACAATTCCATTAAAATTTCAATGTATATCATTGTAAACTGGAGGCTAACATGTGCCCAAAGGTGCCTTTCATTTGGTACAGAAATGAACACATGTATCTTTGTTCTCTACATTCCTCTAGAATTTATATCAATTTTTCCATCAAATAGTGTTCAAGGTATAACGATAAAATGCAAACGCAAAAAAGTTCAACAATAAAACACCAAGTTGAAAATAAAAACACGAGAATAAGACAGGTAGAATACAAAAATCTTCATCACCAAGGGGAATTTTGTACACAAAACTAATACAGTCTAAGAGAAAAATATAAAATATTTCAATAACCTCATGATGATTTAGAGCGACTTGGGCATTTTATGGCCCTTGGGCCAGATCTGGCCCATGTGAGGTCAATTGGAAATTAGAAATCAAATGTAAATAAATATACACCATGCACACAATACAGCTGCATTCCTTTTACTTTGAAGGCAACTATTTGTTTTTCCAATTTACATATACATCCATGCGTGCCTGTGCATCTTCACAGTCGCATTGCTTTGGCTCTTCCAGAACAGTCCACATTTTTCATGTAGCCCTTTGGGAAAATTAATTGCTCACCCCTTATTTAGAGGATTATCTATTGCAACGTATCTCCTGGCAACATTAAACTATTTGCCATTTGTGAGGCTATGCTGACAATCATAGCCTCACCTCAAAATATAAATTATTTACTACATGGGTTTTCTTTATAGTCAGGTCATAAAACTGTCCTGCAAAAATGTCAGCTTGAAAAGCAACCAATTGCTAATTTAAAACACAGTGCTATCAACAGCATGCTGAAATCATTATAGCAACGTTGTGAAACAAAACGTGAGCACAAACAGTTACTAGCAAAACTAATGCATTTGGCAAATAGGAAGGAATTCCTCTCAAGCCAGTTTCCAGTCCTAAATGGAAAGTAGCAATTTTGCAAATGAAGTTTTCTTAACTCTGAGGAGCCCAGGATTTGGCAGGAACATGTACCCACTGTTTCTATAATATACTGTAATTCCTGTTGGACCTCTGAAACCATTCTCTTCCATCAGAAATATGTCTAGACATTTTTCCATACACACAATAAAAAACAAAAGCAGCATAATGCAAAAAATGAAATTGCTTTAGATAATTTCTTGCCACCTCCAAATAAAACTAGGCTTGTCAGCTGCCATTAGTTTGGTATTGGAAAACCTAAATATAATTTTGGACCCATTGGCACAGGCAGTGATGCCAAGCTAGGACTGCATTACAAACTTAAACAGGTTCAGTGGACATTGTTTAAAGCAATGTTTTGCTGATTGAGGAACTCTGGGAGATGATGTCCACATATTTTAAAGTTAACAAATTTGAAAACACTGTTTTAAAGTTTCCAAGCAATTGAGAGGCAGTCACAGATTAATTTGGACAATCAAAAGAAAATGTGAATAGATGATGGTAGACTGTTTAAAATATATGGCAGCCTTCCCTACCATGAACCTTCCAAGCATATCTGGACTAAAACTCCAGTACCCTTAGCCGTGATACAAACAAGCAAAGTTATAATCCAGCAAAGTATAGAAAGCAAATCTGAAGCATAGTGCTGTGGTGTGAGGAAATATCAAGTCCGTCTCAATAATATATGCTTCCCCTCTACACACACCTATTTTTCAGATTTCATTTTCAAGCAAATTTAATGCAGATATTCAGTTAACATGTTTAAATGATAACCGATCCTTTCAAATCCTATCATGAGTTAATGTAATCAGAAAGTAACAGTAGGAACTCCAGCAGATTTTCATTAGAGTATTTCTAATGGGTTCTTTTTGCAGCTACAATTATATGACCACTATTATAAAGGAAGTGTGGAATAGCAGATGACAACTTCTGAGCAGGGGATGGAGCTTCCCCAAACGCCTGGTACCTGCTTACCTTAGGACAGCCACAGCCAGACCTCCTATGCCCCAACAACTGTTGCGGCGTTGCCCGACTTCTGCGGCTGTTTGTAGCTGGATGCCACATGGCGCATTGTGCTGGTGCTGCCGCTAATGGCAGGAGACTGCATGATGCGCTGTGTTGCTGCACACACTAGTGCTGGCACTGGTGCAATGTGTCACGTGGTGTCTTGCCACAAGTGGCAGTATCAGTGCGATGCACCACGTGGCATCTGGCCATGAGCAGCGACACCGGCATGATGCGCCATGTGGTGTCCAGCTGCAAACAGCCATAGAAGTTGAGCAGCAGTGCAACAGGTGTCAGGGCTTGGGAAGCCTGACTGTGGCGGTCCTAAGATAAGTGAATACAGGGCATGTGGGGCAGCTCCACTCCTCCATCCTTCCCTTCCTTGATTTTTATGCATGCGCCTCACCTCATCTAGTACAACCAGATGGTGGGACGGAGTGGGCAGGGTGTTAACTAGGACTTATTTGGGGTGGGGGAGGTAGGGGTTATATTCAGTGCACACGTAAAAGTCAAGCTAGGGTTATTTTGGGGATAGGTCTTATTTTCAGGGAAACGCTTTGTGGAAGAAATTGGCCAACCTAAATAAGAAACCCAGATTTTACTCAAATACTCATTTTAAACATGTAATGTGTAATTAAATGTGTAATTACACATGTAATGTAATTAAGTGTATATCTACCCATAAAGATGTCAGACAGGGCTGTATTCTAACTAAAACTTTTTAGCCTCTATGCCACTGATATTACAGGATTCCTATATGCTTCAGGCACTGATATGCCAAAGATCCAAGATAAATTTAGTAATATCCTTTCATATGCTGATAATACAGTTCTAGAGGCACGCTCACAATTAAGACTGACAAGACTGTTGTGAAAGCTATGCTCTTATTTTTATAAACATTAATAAGCCAAATCTAAAATGATGGTAATTAGTAAAAGTAGCATGAAATATACTATAGGTAAGCGCCTGTTATTTGCCCCAGCTCCTGCCCACCTAGCAGTTCGAAAGCATGCAAATGCAAGTTGATAAATAGATATCACTTTGGGAAGTTAACAGATTCCATTCGTCTCAGTATACAATCATGCTGGTCGCATCACCATGGAAGTGTCTTCAGACGACTTTGGCTTCCTTGGCTAAGAAACGGAAATGAGCACCAACCTCTACGGTCAGACATGACTGGACAACGGAAACTTTACATTACCTAAGTGTGAAATATAACAGGCAGATAAATGGGATGCCTATTGAACAAGTGAATTATTGTACTTATTTAGCAGTGTTTTTTACCAATATAGGATCATGGATAAATCATTTTAAGAACTTGGCAAGGCAAAGGAAAGAACTGAAAGATTATATAAAGTATTTAATTACAGTTACTCAGGTACCTTGTGCCCTATATTGAAAGTATTCAGGGCAAAAGTAGTCTCAGTGCTACCTTTGGCGCAGAATTTATTTACTTATTTAAAAAAAAATTATACGGCCACCCAACTCACTCTCTGGGTGTTTTACAAGAATAAACACACACACACACACACACACACACACACACAATAAAAAAGCAACAATTCCCCTTACTCTTCTCGGTGGTTTTCAGAAATCTGCATCGTAACTGTTGGGCCTTACAAAAGCTATCTTACTTACCGTGTTTCCCCAAAAATAAGACGGGGTTTTACTTTCTTTTGACCCCCCAAATAAGGGCTTGACCTTATTTTTGGGGAGGTGTTAGGAGGTGCAGGAGGCAGCAAGCCCACCGGCCCCACCCTCTCTGTCCTACCACCTGCTTGACCCAGATTCTCTGCACGCCCTGGCCTCCGCCTGCCCTGCTTGCTGGCCTTGCTGCTGGCTGGCTGCCGAACAGCTGACTGTGCTGCTCTAGCCTCGCAGGGGCTCTTCACCATTCTGGCAGCACCGTCCTGCTAGGCTGCTCCTGCCTGGTGCAGGACGGGTCGTCCCAGTTCTATGACCTCTGGAGTGCCCCCGGCTGCTGGTGGAGCTGCACCGCCCATGCTGCCTCACACAGCCAGCATAAGAGCTAGTGCCCGCCAAGGCCTGAAGAGCGCCAGGCTCAGCTCGTAGCCTGCAGCACCGAGTAGACCTGCAGGAAGGTGCTCAGCAGCCCGAAAGCAGCAGCAGGTGAAGCAGCTTGGCTCCACCAGTGGCCACTGGCAAAGAGCCCTGGCAGGCTGGCTGAAGGGGGGGGCACTCTGGAGGTCGTAGAACTCGGTCGACTTATCCCATGCCAGGCAAGAGCAGCCCAGCAGGGTGGCTGAGAACAGTGCTGCCAGGAGGGCGTTCCACGAACCTGTGTGTGTGTGTTTGTGTGTGAGAGAGAGACAGAGCACACTGCCGCAAACCCTGGTATACAGTAACTCTCTGAGGTTGGATTGGATCTCTCTCTCTCTCTCTTTCTCTCAAACACACACACACATACACGTCCCTCACACACCCCCACCCGCTCCAAGGCAGCCACATCCCTTCATTAACCTGCTTTCCAGCTCCATTTTCTGCTGCATGTGCAGGACAAGAAAAGTAGTCTGTGCGACCATGGTAAAAAAAAAAAACCAGCACGGTAAAAAAACCCCAGAAATTCAGACCTTCCAACTTCTTGCAAAAAAAAAAATTCTCACTAAATTGGAAGTAGTCCCACAGACTACTTTTTTTGCCCTGCACATGGCAGTGGAGAATGGAGGAGGAAAGCAGATTAGTGGAGGGATGTGGCTGCCTTGGGAGAAGGGGCGGGGGGAGGTTAGGGATCTCTCTCTCTCTCTCTTTCACACACATACACCATCCTTTTCTTCAGAACAGGTTGAGAGGCAGGAAAATTCCCCCCTCCCCATTTTCAAGCCGTTTGCAAAAACGGCTTGAAACACCCAGTTCAGAGCCTTCAATGTTGCAATCCTGGAATATGCTGGAGGCTCAGAATGGGGCGTTTTTTGCGAATGGCTTGAAAATGTGTGTGTGTGTGGGGGGGGGGTTTGGAGAGGGAAGGTCTTCAATGAACTTCGCTCTGTTTATCTGTATTTCTGTAGGTGGCAGTGTCGGCAGTGTCTCCTCACAGGACTCCTTCCTCCTCTCTGATTGGAGACACTGCCAACGCTGCTGCCTGCAGACACACAGACAAACAGAGCAAAATTCATTGAAGATGCTCCCTCTCCGGCCAGCCCATAAGATGCTCACCCCTGGGGATAAATCAGATACTTCGCTGGAGAAACTGCCCCATGCCAGCCCAGGCTTCCTAAATCTCTTGCTCCCCAGATGTTCCCCCTTGTGAAGAAAGCCCAACCTGGCGCAAACGCTGCCTCCAGCCACCTCTTGGTGAAACTCCTCTTTCAAAGGATGATCCGCAGGTGTGGGGGGGAGAGATTTCCTACACATTGGCAGTAGCGTCTCCTTGCAGGGCTTCTTCTGATGTCCCAGGTGTATGGATTTCCATGCCTTTCTTTCCTGTTCCGTGGATGGAATTGCCTGCTGTGACTATCACCTGTAGTTAAGGAGGGTGCGAGGTGTGTGGGGTGCATTGCTTGGCCTCTGGCTTCTTTTGCAGCTGCAATTGGCTGCAAAAGCGGCCGCGCTTGCTGGAGGTGGCAGCCTGAGTGGCACCCACGAATCAGCTGTTTCATAAATGGCGGCCGGAGAAGCTCAGCTGATCCGATTAAGGGGCCGAGAGGCCCTGAGATGATGGGGAAGGGAAGAGCTGCATCCTGTGCTGGCCACGCCCACCCCTTCGCTAGGGCTTATTTTCAGGGGAGGGCATATATTTGGCCCACCCCAAAAATCAGGCTTGGCCTTATTTTTGGAACATGTCGTATTTTTTGGGGAAACACAGTACTTGATAGACTACGCAAAATATGTTTAGTAGAACAGATAAATGACTGAATCCAATTCCTGGATTAGCTGTCTTGTACAGCATGGGTTTTCCTCACAGTATTTACTCTCAATTCCTCCCAGGAAAGGAAAATTTTAAATAGAGAGTCCTAGACATCAGTGCTGAAACTGACATGGAGTTACTGGAAACAAATGGAACTTTTGTTGGTTACCTAAAAACAAAACTACTTTACAGTTTGAGAAATACCTATCAAAGAGACAGACACAATTCTCATGGAGGGGCTATTCTAGAACCAGATTGGAAATGCTGGATTCCATGGCCAAATATGGGCACTTCCACCACCTGTCATATCACAAGAGGATGTGTATATATGTCATCCTAGCCACTGAAGACATTGTTCATATTTCCTTTCATTAATTTAGGCTTAGACAGTTAACATACCTACTTGAAAGAAAACTTCACTGCGATCTGAATTGCTGAATCGCCCATTTCCTCCTGGGTTCTGATCTATACATCATGAGCAGACAGCTAGGTTTATAGTTTAAAAAAGCTGAACTAAGAGCCCATTACATCAAACAGATTGGGTCATCCTTTAAAGGTGATGTTTATCTGAATGTTGATCCCATGTAGTTATCACAAAGTATTAGTGTATTTTATTTTATCTATTTTACTCTGAAATTATATTTTTGGTTTATATTTTGATATATTGGAAGACTGATCAATTGTCTGTCCCTGTCCGTCCATCCATAACCAGCCCACTAAAATTTTGCTTTCTAAAATACATTGACAAAGGTTTTACCCCTAATTCTATTCTGCCTTCAGTACAAATAGAACACCACTTAACAATCTATTCAGAAATCAACGATAAGACATTTAAAAATAATCTCTATAGATGAGAAATATATGACTGTGAAAGCCATTTAAAGCGGGATCTATATGGAATAAATTATCTTCATCTGGTGAGATAATTTAATTATCATTTATAAAAATAATTGTCCTTTCAGTGAATACTGTTGTCTGTTTTAAGGCTGCAAGGAATGTTTTCCTCTAATGACATAAGGTGTCAGTACCTAGCTGAGCTTGGATGATACTCAAAGCAGAATCAGCCCCAGTTAACAGTTTTGCAGGAGACAATGAGGAAATCCCAGAGCTATAGGATAGACTGGCAAGTTGAAAAGACCTCCATAAAGAAGGTGCACAAAATTTTACTTTGACTTTGATTTAATTGGTTTATGTTAATTCATTGGTTTTGTAATGACTCATTTGCCTGTCATTATCACTATCCCTGCAATTATGTTGTATGTTTGAAATGTTGATTTCACTGATTACGCACCATCAAATTGAGGTTGATTTTTAGCAATCATACAGATAATCTTTCTTTTGTCCCAAATTGATACAATAATGCACTCATCACCACATAATTGAGTCCATCTACTTTGCTGCTGGGCCTTCTCCAAAGAGCTCAGTATTTGTATAATGTGTCCAAAATATAACTTGACCCTGATCATTTATTCTTTAAGAATTCCTTAGGATAATTCTAGAATGTTTTGTTTGTTAATTCTTTTGTTTTTTTCTTTGGTTATGTATATTTTTAGAATCTTCTCCAACACCAAAGTTCAAACAGTATCAATATTCTCTCTATCCATGTCCAATGTTTGTTTCTGTAAAGTGACACAGGGAATACCGCTGCCTGCACCATTCTGAAATGTTGAGTAATAGTTCATTTAGTTATTCACCATTTCAACGTTTATGAGCATTTTCCTGTTGATTGTTTTGTATAGTACCCAGAGTGTCTATCGATTTGGCAGTATACAAATTAAATGCATTTATGAACACAACACGCTGGAATAATTGCCAGGAAAACTTTGTGAACAGTTCCATGCAGTCACCATGATTTGAGTTCAACTCTAAGGAGAGTTTATCATTTTTCTCCATTTTGTTAGATATTATACTAGCAAAACATTGTTAATGTCACTAATCTTACCTTGGATAAACATAACATTATTTAAACCTGACTCCTATATATAAGTGTCAACTTGCTTCCCTAACCAGCTCCCAAGTTGCCATAGGCAGGGGGATGAGGAATAGAGCCTCACAGCTGCATCGAGTAATTTGTACCCTAGTCAAAACAATGCACATCCTAGCCGGCCAAAGTCAAGGCCATCTCCACAGAAACCAGTAACACCTGGAGGGAGTGACTTCTATGCCTGAGAAGTTGTTTTGTTGGGGAATGTGACTGAGGACACACCTTGGGGGAGAGGGGAAAACAAGAGTCAGAGGTAAGGTGAGAACTGAGTGGCTCAAAGCTGGCTTCACTAGGTCCGTGCCAACATGGCGCTCCTAATAAACAACTGGGTTTTTCTTGAAAACTGGCTTGAGTCTCCTGCTTTTATTAGGGCATCGGTCAGAACCCTGACAGCAAGCCAGCTCTGCCAAAACTAACCAAAACGACCGGGATTCCTGAGCCCTAGATTCTCCACCTGCTTCCCGATACTTGGGGTGCGTGGAGGCCCACTCAGGCCACCAAGGCAGAGGGCGGGATCTCCGATGAAAGCCTGCTTCTGGCAACCCAGAAGGAGACAGAACTGCCCCTGCCCAGGAAACTCCAGGACCAAGCAGCCCAAATGGAACTCAACTGCAACCATCTCTGACACAGAAGCCGAGACACCTGGGATGCCTGCCTCAGTGACTGAAGCAGAAAGGAATGAGTATTGGTGGAAGAAAATCCCTTAAGCGGTTGAGGTCGCACCCCACTCCCTTAGCTCCCATCACCTGGGGCAACCCATAAGCAAACTAGAAAGACTGGCGTGGATGAAGGAGTGGGAAGAGGTCAGAAACCCAAAAAGTCTACTGGGACCCTAGGTGAATCCTTAGAGCAATTGAGGGAGGAATTCGACTGAGCCACCAGAGATGGTGGGTGGGTGGGTTTGCAACCAATCCCCATGAAGTGAGGAGAAGTCCCATCCAACCTGCCAAGCTTCAATTAGCCAGCCCTAAGTTTAAACTGAGCCTAATCTCGGAGTAACCCTGGGATGCCCATGCGTTCTCAACCGCCCAAAAATGGATGGAGATGAGAATGCAGGCTCCCTTCTCCACCCACCAGAAGGAAGCTGAGACCAAGGCTGCCCCCAGTGGCGCCCCTGTGTTGCCAATGGGGGCAAGCTGCCCGGGCTGGGAGAACCCCCCTTCACAGTCTAGAATCGATACAGATCACCAAGTGCACCAGGGTTGTGGCTCCGGCCCCCGAACTGGGCCTCATGGAGGAAGATGTCTCCAAGAGTGAGGAGGAGGCAAGGCCTCCCTCTCCTGGTCTCTCCTTTCTGGCGACGCCCCAGGCCCCGGCTGAGTGCCAG
>JANHZT010005598.1:300838-313196 GCA_032468215.1 Stegonotus admiraltiensis
TGGATTAATGTTCTGCCATGGTAGTCCTAAATTGTAATAAAAGGGAGTCTTTTGGACGGGGTCAGGTGTGCCTTCCCACCAAGGTACCTTCCCACCAGGGTGCCTTCCCGCAGGGCGCCTTCCCACCGAAGGGCCTTCCCATGAACCAACATCCTGCCTACGCGTCATTCTTTCATCGCAGCAACAGTTTTCGGTCTCTGCGCGTCCTTTTAGACCCATTCCAGGCGGTGGGGATTGCTGCCGCTAATCACTGCCGAATGGTGGCAGTGATGAGTGGCAATTGGTGGCAGTAGCGATCCCTGCCACCTGGAACAGGCTAAAAATGAGACACGTGGAGGCTGAAAACAGGGCGCACGGAGGTCAAAAATGGGGCATGAGGAGGCGGTGATAGGCAGTGGAGATTCCCACAGCCTGGAACAGCTGATTGGTGGTATTCTGGGAGGCCAATGCAACTGCCAATCAGCTGCCTGTGCTAAATCAGGCTGTGCTAAAGCTGACCAGGCTGTTTGCTGCAAGGAGACAAATTGCTGGGAGGCAGAGGACAGCAGGTGGGCAGGGCTTCGGCAACATTTGCTCTATAAGACGCACAAACATTTCTATCCACTTTTGGGGGGAGAAGTGCATCTTGTATACCGAATAATACAGTATTTCTCTGTTACTCATAATAAGGCTGCACAAATAAGTCTGTACAGTGGAGCTAAATCAATTACAGCTATCATTTCAGGAACTCAGTGAATGCTGTTGCAAAATGGACCACATTTTTAGAGCTAATCTTTATGATGTATTTGTAAAGCTGTAATTAGATTATTTTAAGGTTAAGTGCAATAAGTACGTATGTAATATATGCTAACTACCCCTAAAATGACTTCATATATTTGGCTTTTGAGTGGCATGCTGGGGGCATTTTGAAAAACGGGTATGCCCATAAGAAATATGAAATTTATTTATTTAAAATTAAATACATAATGTATTTTATTCATAGAATTATTTCTCATTTAGCATCCTCATTTTCTCATTTTAAACATTACAATTCAATAGTTGCTTGCCTGTGCTTTACAGCTCTAATTTAAATTGTCATTTAACAGCAGGAGTGCAAATTTTAAAGTCAGAACTCAAAAGCAAATGAAATCAAACATTTTTTAAAAGTCAGCTTTCTTTTTTCACGCTGTTTGTGTATAGGAGTGGGTTGGCACAAACAGCTGTTATTTCCTACTTTTGCCAAAGGTCTAGGTGTCATGGTGCCTGTGCCAAAAATACCTTTATTTAAATATTTGTACCTTACTTTAGTGGTAAGGTTGATGGCATCATTGTGATGCCTGATGTTTTCCAGTTTTAATTTACTATGCAGTGATATTTAAGGATGCTCAACTAGCTTTCATATCCTAAAACCAGGGAAAAGTGGTGGTTGTGACAGTGCAGGACACTTTGTAGTTGTGAAACTGTTCTGGAGATAACTGAATGCTAATGTCTTTTTATAAAATTGGCAGATACTATAAGCTAAGAAGTGGCTGCCTAGTACTGTAGTTGTTTCCTCTAACCAGTAGATGCCATCTTATGGCTGATATTAGAGCTTCTCTTTGGGGGGACTTCAATTTCCGTGCCAAAGAGGTGTTTGAAGTTTGTAACTTCATAGCCTACCTGGCACCCAAAAGGCCTTTACAGGCTACCTCAGCAGAAACTTATGTTGTTGCCTAGGATTAAATCAATTTATTATACCTATCCTTTGTGGGATAGGTTCTATCACCTGAAGGCTTCATCCATGTCCTTCCTGACTTTGGGAGACATAAAAGCAGAATGGCTGAGTCAGAAAAATGGTCAATGCTTCTTTGAAATAGGTGTCCATGCCATTTATTTCAAAAGAGGGGATTGTGCACTCTCCTTTGACCTAGCTCTTTTTAATAACTTTCCTGCAGCTTCCAATATGGTTGAGAAAGTAGTGGTGGCAGCTCAGTCTAGAAAAAACAGATTATCTGGACTTCTGAAAGGCATGATGCAGATCTAGTTTGGGATGGATATAGCATCCCACAACTGTGGTTGTCCTGGCAATGACTTTCATGTAGATCTCAATGGATGAGATGGAGTGTTGGTAGTGGTCCTATTAGATCTCTTAGACTTAGAGTATGTTTCTGATGATATCTGGGGGACTTCTATTAATTGTGTGTCTTTTTATTTATTTGTATCCCACTTTTAATATAATCACCACTACCCAAGAGTTGGACAGGACTGGTAAGGAAAATGTTTGCCTTTTAAGGTCCCCACTAGCCAAAATTGGTGAGAATTATAATCCATTACTTCTGGATGCTGGATTAAAAAATACTGTTCCAGGTTAAATTTATATTGATTCCTTCTCAGTGCTCACGTACTGTTGATTTAACATGCGATTAATCTACCATTTCTCAATCTACCATTTGATCATCAAAACGATTTTATGATCCTTTCAGAACAGTTGCCTCCAACCTGATGCCCTCCAGATGCACTTGAGTGCAATCTCCATAAACTAAAGCCAGAAGCTTCCAGTAAGGATTTCAGTTACCTCATCTGGATATCACTAAATTGAGGAATGTTATTTACAGATTGCACCTTTTGCATTATTTATCCAAAGCAATTTACATTAAATATAGCTTTTATTCCGAGCCGAGGTGGCACAGTGGTTAGAGTGCAGCACTACAGGCTATTTCAGCTGACTGCTAGTTGCAGTTTGGCAGTTCAAATCTCACCAGCTCAAAGTTGACTTGGCCTTCCATCCTTCCGAGGTCGGTAAAATGAGGACCCAGATTGTTGGGGGCAATATGCTGACTTTGTAAAACCACTTAAGAGAGGGCTGTAAAAGCATTATGAAGCAGTATACAACAGTGATTGGTCTCATTTGAGACAACGTATGTGCATTCAGAAAAGAAGTTGAACAACTAGCCTTGTAGTGTGGCTGGAACAATCTTGAACTAAACACTCTCAAAACTGTAGAAATGATAATAGATTTTAGGAGAAGCCCTCCTATTCTACCACGTCTCACCTAACATTAAAAATGTCTTCAAAAAAACACAACACAGAATGTTCTTTCTATGCCAACTCAAAAAACTCAGAATGTCCAAGGAGCTGCTGATTCAGTTCTACAAAGGAATTATTGAGTTTGTTATTTGCACCTCTGTAACTGTCTGGTTTGGCACTGCAGCCAAATAAGACAGACACAGACTTCAACAGATAGTTGGAACTGCAGAAAAAAATAATTGCTATCAGCCTGCCTCCCATTGAGGAATTGCATGAGCCAGAAAGAGGACTGTGAAAATATCTACAGACCCCTCACAACCTGGACATAAACTATTTCAACTTCTTCCTTGAAGATGATGCTAGAGGCATTGCATACCAAAACAATTAGACACAAGGACAGTTTTTCCCCATGCCATTATTTTGCTGAACAACTAATACCCACAACAGTCAAACTGCCTAATAGTACTGTATTACTATTATCCTTCTCAACTTTCCTATTACCTATTTCCTTAGCTTCTTATGACTATAACTTTGTTGCTTATAGCAATGGCAATAACACTTAGACTTATATACCCCTTTACAGTGCTCTACAGCCCACTCTAAGCGGTTTACAGAGTCAGCATATTGCTTATACCTTACGATTTATATTGTTTTATTTAGTACCCCAGTTGATTGCTTATTTAGTATTCTATGACTATCACTGAATGTTGTATCTTATGATTTATAATGAATGTAAGACTATAATTATGATTTATCACTTGTTGCTTGTATATACACCGAGAGCTTATGAGCCAGAGACAAATTCCTTGTCTGACCAATCACACTTGGCCAATAAAGAATTCTAATTTTTAAAGGACTAAGAGATTAGAAAAACCTTTGCTCCTCCTCACTGTAGTAAAAGAAGCCTGCATATAAAGAACCTCTGGCATTTTAAAGATTTGCAGGAATTTCATGTGTTACAGAGCAAGGTTTCCCAATCAGAACAAATTTAAGATGCATCGGCTTCAACTTCCATAATTCCCCAGCTGGGGGATACTTGAAGTTAAAGTCCACATATTTTAAAACTGTTGAGGTTGAGAAATGTTTGAATTAGAGGATCATTTCTTTAAACACATTAAATATTGGGAAATGTTATATATCAAGGACCCACACTTGTTTTAAGTAACAGGGCCAGATGATTAAGAAAAGCTAGTTTTTTAGACTCATTCTAGTATAAGCTGAACGAATAGGAAGTAAGCACAGCAACTCTTCTTAGCAACTTGTCCATGTAACTCTAACATGGAGACTGGTGGTGGTGGTGGTGGTGGTAACCTCAACTGCAGTAAAATCTTAAAAGAACAAGTCTACAGATCATGCTGGAATTTTTCTTTGACGTTTTCCGGAAACTATCCACTATAACAGGGGTGTCAAACTCAATTTCACTGAGGGCTGCATCAGGGTTGTATTTTACCATGGGGGGATGGGGTGAGCATGGCCAGCTTGGGGTCATTCATGTTGGGGGTGCCTGTGGTGGCCTGAGCACTCTGACAGCAAAAACAGGCTCACAATCTCTGTTTTCGGCTGCGACGGCCTCCTGCAACCCTTTGCCAACGAAAATGGAGCTTGGGAGGGCCGTTTTCACTGGCAGAGGCACTGCGAGCCAGTTCTTCGCTGTTTCCAGGGTGGCCCCACGGGCCAGATCTAAGCACCTCACAGGCCTTGAGTTTGACACCCCTGCACTACAGGGGTGCAGAGAATCACAGAGAAAGCCCCCTCCACATACACAAACTGATACACTACTTTGTAATTCAACATATACTGGTTCATAATTCAACATTGGCAAATAATGTTTTTTTTAAATGAAGTAGTAGTTTAACAATCTTACTAACTGGATATCATTTAGATTTATTTGACTATTATAATTCACATCCTCAATGATCATGCTGAGTGGGATGTTATAAGTTTTAATCCAATACACATAGATGGCACTGTGAGACTGGTGCTATTCAGAGATTTGCCTTCACTTGGCACAGTACCACATCACTATTGCTGATGATAGGCAACAGTCCAAAGACAAATGATGCATAATTCTACTAAAAACAGCCTCAGGATAAATACAAGGCCACATAGATTGCAAGTTTGAGATTTTAATAAGTCTGATGAGTAAGTCTTCTAGCTATCTAACAGGTTGGAAAACAAGGGAAAAATAGCAAGAACAGCAAGAGAGAAAAGACGGTCTCAATACTAGGCTACTGGTCTGTGCTCTGAGCTTGGCAATTTGGTTGCAAACGTTTTGTCACCATTCGAGGAGACATCATCAGTGCACTTTGAATTGTGCTCGTCTGTCAGAGCACTGGCCTTTAAATACCTTTTTATGTGATGCAAATTAGTGTGGATGTTGTTTGTTCGGCTACACACTGGCAATGTTTTCCCAAATGGTGATGAAACGTTTGCAATCAAATTGCCAAACTTGGAGCTCAGACGAACAGCCCAACTACCAACCAGAGCTACTTATATTCAAATGCATTTCAGGTCTCAACACTATTAATTTTAACTTTGTCTGTGAATAGTGTTTTGTAGTGCCAGAATGTCATTATAGATATTAAATCAAAGTATGGCTTATATGTCATTTGACTACATTTCACATCATTTCTAACTGTGGTCCATGTTAGATTGGGCTGTTAGGAATCAATATTTAGGACAGGTATAAATTCCCCTTCTATGATGTAAGGAAATAATCTAAATCAACAATTATATTTTGAGATCTGTTCATAGATATAATAGTTGGGCTAGTTAATTTAGTAAGATTACAGGATGAAACAATAAAAGGCAACATTTTTCCTGGATTTTCATTGACAAACAAGTAATAATAGAGACGCTTTTGATAGGCTCAGCCTATTTAAATTACCTTAAAGAAAAGAAGCTTAAACCACTATTTTCTTCTAGTGATAACATAAGAGCAAGTCCCCACTTGCCGCCAGAGAGCTGTTTAAAAAAATGTATTAAAACTATAACTTATAGCAACAGTTTATCTGCATTTGATATGTAGCATGTATGTTTTCCCCTTCCCAATCAACAATTAACATTTTTCCAAAAAAGTTTTGGAAAGTTAAGGTTTTTTTTAAAAAAAAGCAAAACTGGATACTGTAAACAAATTTTTAAATTATGCATAATTTTAGTTTGCAGCTATTATGCATTTGCCCAGCCAAAGACTTGCCTTAAAATATTGTTCATACAGACATACATTTAGCTATATTTAGCTTAAATAACCTTAATAATTTGCTTGCTTTTAATCTATGACCTTGTATTACAATCTATGCATATACCTTAATAATTTTCTTTTTAAAAAATTGAACACTGTATAATAAGGGGCATTTTCCAAAAGGCACATTCTTTCATATAAAATACAAAAATACTGTATTTATTATTTACAAAGCCAACATTGCTTAGTTCTACACCTGGGGGCTTACAAAAGCCCAATCACTTTCCTCCTATTTAACAGATTATATTTTTCTGCCATATCATTTAAACATCTGAAAAATATTCTTTATTTCAAGATCTGTTCAGCATGAGCTATTGAGAGGATTCCTGTTTTGAGAAAAAGAACTGACACCATTATGAAACCAGGAGTCATTCTCATGAAAATAGTATGCTTATGTCTAAAAAGGAATTTTAGACAGCAGTTGAAAACTCAATGATTGCTCTCTATACCAGATTTTTTTTTACATAGTTCTGCATAGTTTCATCCAATCTGTATGTCCTCCCAATGTACGAATCAATTTCCAGGGTTCTCCAACCACCTAGTCATTGATGAGAATTCTGGAAATTGAACTAACTCCTAGAGAGTGCATTCAGTTGGGACTACTTATCCAGTAATTTGCTTGAAATCTGCTCTTCTATGTGGAACAATTTGCCATTTAGTTTAAATTAGTATAGGCAAGGCGCAGGCAAAAGAAGTGCATTATTGTACTTCAGCCTGTTAAAGGGTGCTATTTCTTGCCATTTTATATATATTAAGTCCATTTCACTTTTTATTTAAAAGCACTATAACATTTCCTTGCAATATTAGCCTAGAATAAGCTTCTGACTGAGATGATGGACAGAAATTGGCAATTGAAATATATTTCCATGCAGATAATAGGAAACATCCTCCATTATACTTGAAAGAGCAGGAATTAGAGCAGGAGAAGTTAACTGGCACATAACCCTTCAATAGTTCCCATCCATCTTCATTCCATAATATCTGAACCCTGAAATAGCTACCTCTCTCTACCTTACAGAAGAAATGGTCCTTCTGCATTTTGCTTTATTTTCTTGGTAAGTTGATTATGGACCAATCAGCTATCAATAAAATAGAATAAAAATATCTCTCTCAGGGGTTACTGCAGTGGAGAAGTTAAAAAAATCAAGATGTTTCTCAAGAGCACGCAATCAAAGCCCCTTCCGCTCTTTTATCTGCATGGCACACCTTTTTTTAAAAAAGTGGATCTTTACATTCAATCACACACCTGAAGGCCCCATATTGGATTATTTTTTACTTCCTCTAAAAATGTCCCTTACTGTATCTCTTACATAATTAAGTGTTAAAGTTCCTCATACCATGTCAAGCCATTGGTCTATTTCAGAATTAGGTATATTATGGTAGCTGGAGGTCATGCTTAATAGTTTTGGAAGTATATAAGAAATATAAAAAATAAACACAACTACATCAAAGACATGGACAAGGCTGAGAATTTTGGGAGCTTTAGCCCCAACATTATGTGGTCTATCTACATTGTTGGTAGGAGTTGAAAATGACTTGATGGCACATAATCAATCAAACTGCAACAATACTGAGAGAAATTTAGGAATCCCAACCCTAATGCAAACAGAAAAAGGCAGGAACTTCTGCATATCAGTGGAGCTTAAAGCATTTTGGAGACAGAAGTTCTGATCTTCCTAGTATTTCAGGGTTTGCTGTCTCTCCTCCTGAAATTTAATTAGTTATAATACTAATGTAAGAAATGAAGGTTTTATTTTTAACAAAGGAATGAATTTTAGCAACTAATAGAAGCTTGACCTTGATCAATAGTCACCCCTCCCATCTTAAATGATTTTTCCAATAGAACAGCCTTTCTAAAATGTAGTGTCCTCAATGTTTCCATAATCCCCAACCACCAATCAAGGCTATTAAATTATTTTGATGTTTGCATTCACTTATGTGGAGGAAAAATAAACAAAAAATTATCCATTAGATGGGATATTTGTGGAGCATATCTGAATTTTCAACCATTGAGACAAATTTGACTGCTTTAGTTAGCATAAATCAATGTCTGCTGTTCATTCAAGAGTGACATAGCTGAAAGCAGAAAAGAGGTCAACTTTTCAAAGAGAGAGACAGTCCTCAATACAATAGCTGTATAATACAGGTATATGGACAAAGCTCTATCCTTCTTCAAAACTCTCCTTGATTTATAAATCAAACTATTTTATAGTAGCTGCAATCTGTTCCCTTTTCCAAGAAACTGAGTTAAAGCATAGTTAAATCATCTTTCTTTGATAATAAAAACCTAAGAAGACATAGGCAATGAAAAATGAATATAGAAATGATTTAACTAATGTGTGAGGAATTTATCTAAAAGAATTTATCTAATTCTCTTTACATTTATTGCTGCTTTGTATGGAAATAGTTACATTAAAGACAACTGAACATTCAAGAACTGAAAACCGAAAAGTTCAAACTAAGTGAATAAATATTCTTTAAGGTATGACAAGAGAAAAAAAATGGTTGATTATAAACAGCAAGAATTGTGTTACTAGGTCAGTATATTAAGTCTCATCTAACATTTTCTTTCCGCAATGGCTAACCTAATACTTTAGGAAACTTACAAATCATATGGGAGTGTTATGCTAATAATATCTTCCAGCTTACATCCGACAACATCTAATACTATCCCAAAAGCATAGTACCTCAGATACTCAAACTAATTATATAATCAAAAAGATTTAGAACAATGATTTAGAAATGGTAATGGCAACTATTGTCATTCCTCTTTTTTTAGGGCACAATGAGGCTAGTTAAAGGTTAATAACCTTTGCTTGCATATTTTCCCTCTAAAACCTAGCAGGGGGCAGGACTCTGCTGTGATTCCTTGTCAATCCATATTATTTGAAGAACTTTATTATTTTGCACTGGTGGAATCACAGAAGGTAAGTACAAAGGGCATCATCTATACCAACCTTTGCAATGTGAAGAAAAGATGCAGTTAAGATGCTTGCCAAGACTCTTCCTAAAAAAAAAAACCTCAAGAAACTGACATATCACAACCTGTAGGGTAGGCGTTTCTACTGGTATCACCATCAAGACATTTTTAGTTTTATTTAAGGGAAATCTTGGTAGTTGCAATATATACCCATTATTTCTGATCCTAGTTTCCATGGCAATGAAATCTAGCTCCAGAATGCCTTCCCTATAGCACCTTTTTATGTACCTGAACACTGACAGTGTATCTCCCCTTAGTTTTCTTTTCTCCAGGCTGAAATTTCAAGTTCCTCCACTTTATTCTGGCAAAACAGCTTGTCGAGTTGCTATATCTTCTGAAAATGTGATGCCCATAATCACATATGGGCTACAGGTATGGACGTGAGAGTTAAAAGCATTTTTCTACAAAAATAAAAAACCAAAATTTGATTTCAATCAATGTGATATTTCATCGTCTAACAGATAATTAGTTGTCACTGAGAAATAAAAGTTTGCTTTAATAATATAATCCTCAATAGATCAAATAGTTTGGAAGAAGTCTCTTTCTAAAATATACAGAGAGAGGCCCAAAGAGGACCGTTAACTTTACCCAAAAATTAAGATAAGAATTGCAATTGAGAAACATTTAATTTCTACGCTTATCTTCTTCCTATTATATATCCAGAGCAGTATTCAATAAATAAAGAACCATCAATAAAACCAACTATCTTTACAGATTGTACATGTTTTAAAAAAGTTAATCTGAAAAAAAAATCAAACTGAAAGGCAATCTAAAACAACAACTGGTAATTATTATCCTATAGATGACTGAGTGATGAAAATGCAACTTCTAAAGAAAGGTAGTGATGGAACCAGTCATTGAGAAGGTCCTTGTAGAGCCACCACAATGTCAACCAGATCAAAAATGGAACCATGGGCAGGGCCTTTATTCCAGATTTGAGTGCAAGGACTGAATTGCACCAGGTGATTTAAGTATATTGTCCATTTCCAACATTGTCATAGAACAATTATTACACAGGAGCATTTTATTAATAGTGAAACAGTTTGTATTTAGAAAAAAATGGCTTTTATCAAATGAATTAACCCAAATGCTGATTTCCTATTTCATTTTAGCAAAATCCACATCCTCTGTGGCTTTTGGTTCACAAAGGTTTTTTTGTTACATAAGATTATACAAACACTGGATTTTTGTTTTAGACTAACACATAAAGATATGAGAATCCTTACAAATCTTCGTCAATTCCAAAAATGAGCAGTTTTACCAGGCATTTCTAGCATGTCACACACTGGTTTTGTATTTTTCTTTGTATACCTACAAAAAGGCATCACCGAAGATTGCAGGTTGAGGAGCTCCAAACCCTGTTTCCCAACAGATTTCAGAGAAAGCAAAGAAACTTTCCAGGGCCTATTTTAGTACATCCCATTGCCAACTCAGGTCCATGAAGATTGCGCCACACAAGAACATCTGACAGAGCAACCTTGTCCAAATCTGTAACCTCATGCTGGGTTATACTACAATACCCAGTCACGGCTCCATGTGTAGCTCACGGGATTTGTAGTTCAACACATCGGGATACAACCCGGTTATGGAAAAGCATTTTTTTCGGAAATGGCCTCTTATCCCAATATAGTACTGAACACAAAATCTAACAGATACTTAGCTTATTTTCCTATTTAGAACACAATACGCAATATGCCTGCCTTTTTCTTAATTGTAATGCATCAGCGTGCTGAAATCAAGAGGGCCCTCCCGCACTGCACACATCAGGGAAAGGTGAATCTTTCAAGAGGAAACAATTGAGGAGGGAGGGAGGATGAAGGCAATGCCGATCGCCGTAGCATCGCGGCTGCTCTGCTGCTAGAGGGAGAGAATCCAACACTTTGGCACAGAAAGCCAGCCAAGGGTGAAAATGAAGCCCCTGTGCGGGCAGGGGGCGGGGAACGAGCCCCAGACTAACAAAGCGGAAAAAGGTTTTGCAAGCACAAAGCCCAACTCCGGTAACAAAAGCCCCCAGGCTGCTCCTTAGCTAGGCGCTCCGCCGGCGCCGCTTCGGCAGCTTCCCTCGGCCGCGCTGGTGGCAATAGCGGGCGCCGCCCCCTTTCCGGGCAAGAACCGAAGGTGCCTCGGATCAGTTTTGTTCCTTGCAGCCAGCCGCTGCAGCCCCTCCCGGATCCCCACACAATACTCTCCGTTCTCCGAGACCTTGCCCGAAGGGGGCGGCTGCGCTTCACCGCCGCAGAACACAAAAGCGTGTCCGCGGCCCCTGCCCCACTTGTGTCCTGTCCTCACCGACCTTGAGCCGCATCGGGCGCCGCCAAGGTTTTGGTCACCGCCTTCCACACGTTGCAGCCCAGTAGGCAGAGGAGAAGTGCCGCCGCCGCCGCCCTACTCATTTTTCCCCTGCCGTGGCAACCGCTGCCGCTGCCGCCGGGAAAGGAAGAGGAGGCGGGGAGGGAGGGGACCGTCGGAGCCGCTGCCCAAGAGGAGGTAGGAGGAGGTGTGAAGAGAACGCATCAGAAGCTGGCTTCCTCCGCGTGGCCCACCGTGATGCCCCTTGCCCACGCCGGAGGCTGCCGCTGCCGCCGCTGGAGAGGCCGCATTGTCACCTTCGCGCTGAGCGCCGGCACCGCTGCGCGGGCCTCGATTGCAGCGCGACGGCTGAGGGGGCTGCGAGGGGAAACGAACAGCGGGTGGCTCTCCCTAAAGAGGCAGCGAGGCTCCTCCACCATCCTCAGTTTGCTTAACCCCTTCCTTTCTCTCTCCCTTCCACGGCTCTCTCCTCAGCTCAGAGAAGACGAGCCAGCCAGAACTTTGGAGCTCCCCCTGCTGACTAGCTCGGGGGTCGTTTTCACCATCGCGCCCCAGAAGCCATTGGGTTAGTACTGCAGGAGTTAAGACGCTTGTCTATTTAAGAACTGGTCTGTACAACTTACCTGTAACACTATGCTTACTCTTACTCTAGTCCTGGCGACTGCCTGGACAAGTCCCTGCGATTTGGTGGGGGTGGGGGACGGGGGTGAAATCTAAA
This sequence comes from Stegonotus admiraltiensis, assembly GCA_032468215.1. Taxonomy (NCBI): domain Eukaryota; kingdom Metazoa; phylum Chordata; class Lepidosauria; order Squamata; family Colubridae; genus Stegonotus; species Stegonotus admiraltiensis. The sequence continues at coordinate 313,073 of JANHZT010005598.1, forward strand.
AACTTTCGCTACCGGGTCTGTGGGCGTGGTTTAATTAGTGGGCAGGGCTTGGTAAGGTGACTGGGTGGGCGTGGCTTGTTGGTCAGGTGGGCGTGGCCAAGTCAATGTCACTTCTTTGCCCTCT
>JANHZT010005600.1:0-15818 GCA_032468215.1 Stegonotus admiraltiensis
TCCATCCTTTCGAGGTAGGTAAAATGAGGACCTGGATTGTGGGGGCAATAAGCTGACTTTGTATAAAATAGAACACCACTGCCAAAAAGCCCTACTAAGCAGGTATATACAAAAGTATGAAGGCTATTGCTTAATATATTGTAAGCCGCCCTGAGTCTCCAGAGAAGGGCAGCATATAAATCGAACTAATTAATAAAAAAATAAAAAAATTAAATAAATAAATACATACATACATACATACATACATACATAAATAAATTGGAGACCTAATTTCCCCCTTTTATTAGCACTAACTGGAACTGACACAGAGTTGACAGTACAACACTTTATATTTCATTACCAAACTCCAGAGTTGTCCATAAATCAATACCATTGAAACTGGAGATATCAAGAAGGATGAGAAAAGTTACACCACCTCACTCTAATTCAACAACAGCAGGTCACCTACAGTCCAGATCAATGTCTTGAACTGGACTTCCAGGGAAGAAATAGTGGACTGAAGACAACTTCATAAAAACTATATCTAAGAATAGTGAGATAATGAAAAGCCAGCAAGTAAACCAGCTTTTTGATAATTCCTCTCCAGATAAGAAGAGCAATTGAGATTATCTACAAATGCTCCATACATCCTCCTTGCAAGGAGATCACAAGATAATGATCTCACGTGGGCTAAGAGCTCTCGGAGATAAGGGAATAACCATAATTGTGAAAACTGATCATCACTTTTTTCTATACTATCATAATTTTGAATGGTCATTAAACAAATGGTTATAAGTTGAGAACTAGTTGTAGACCATATCTAAAAGATTTTATGGAAGGGAACAAGTTATACCTACCAAGATTGAGACTTTTGATTTAAAGTCAATTTAAAAATGATAGGCTACAAGAATGACATGGAAAAAATGTTACACTGCACATAAAGAAACTTGCTGATACCTTAATAATTAAAAGGGATATACAAACAACAAAGCAAGAGAGTTACATGAATATTTTACCACATTACATTTACAAAAGAGACTGCTTAAACTTTTAAAGAATTTTGTGAGAAGGAAAAGGTTCTATGGCATTATTTGAAGGAGCAAAAAATTATTTAGAAAATTATAATTTAAAAAAGATGAATTGACTGAACAGCAGTTTGGCAAGACTTAGAGTGGCATGGTCTATTTATCCTTGACTATAGGAGTTGTAGTCCAAGACATTGAGAAAGACTGGTACCGGTAGATTTGGAAAGGCTACAATAGATTATGTTAGCAAACATACCAATGGTTCCCCCCCACCCCCATCCAACTATCATTTATAATAAAACTTACTAAAAAAAAGTCACAAAATCCACAGCTGAACCATAAACAAGGACTGAAGATTTATTGCCCACTGCCTTTTGAGTAGTAAATCATGTGACCACTAAAAGAATTAATGCTACTTCTGGGGGGTTTTCCCCTTTATCCAATTTTTCAGCATTTTCTACACATCTTCCTCAAAGGAATCATCAAGAATTTTTTTAAAAAAAACCTGTATTCTGTAATTCTGCATTCGTATTTGGCTGGCTAGATCAAGTCCATTATAAATCCCATGAGACTGGGTTTTTATGGATTATTTACTATAGTAATTTGAATTTGAAACACAGAAGCAATGATAGCAATAATTACTTCTCCTGGCAAAAGTGCTGTGTATGTATTGCACAAAGGGGTTAACTACTGTAAAAGAGAGCATAGCTGCTCTGAAGCTTTGTGGTTTAACAAACTTTAATATGGCCATTTATACTGGAAAGACCTTGTATATACTGTACGTGTTTATGTGTATGTATGTGGGTGGGTATACACACACACACATCACTGAAAACAATACATTTGAAATGAGTAAACAATCACTTCTTAAATGTGATTAAATAAAAGGTTAAATTAAATAAATGTTAATATTTATCAAAGATGCTATAGGAGCTGGCTAGTAAGTACCACTCATTCAGCTCATCTGTTGCAAAGCTAAGTACCAGTTCCAATTTGTTGTCAACACATCCCTAACTGAGACTATTAGACAGATTTTATGATCACCAAGAGATCCAGGCAATTAATCTCTTGTGTTAACAAATTTCAGCTATTAACTGACACTTAATGCCCAACTGACTACAATTTCCTGATGATCCAAAGCACAAGAGAAAAAAGTGGCGAGGCATTAAAAGAAATAATAAAACTGCATGATTTAGTTTTATTTGAAAGATTTGACATGCCTTTTAAAAAAAATCTGAACTGCTTGATTAAAGTTTCTACTTCCAAACTAACAATACATTTCTTTTCTCCATTCCCATCCTTTATTTGGTCTTCATTTTGGTCCTGGACCAACAATTTGCCCTCACTGTTTGCTGCACTGCCTAACACATCCTAGGAAGTGATAGCCTCCTAAGGGAATGTGAATTGTTTGCTAATTGCTCATTTATTCTTTCATCCCATAGTGTTCATAATCAATAAACACCTTTTTATATTCCTACCACCACCCTTTTATTTATTCACTGAGTATTACAAGCACTAGGAGAATAAGAGTGAAATACTAAGCAACATATGATAATTAGTGGCCCAGAGCAGATATACAAGGTCTGAACAGTAAAACCAGCTAAGTCAGCAGTTGTGGTTAAGACATACCATAATTCCTTCCCAAACTAATAAATCACATTGTTCAAGAAATTTTCCTCCTGAATAATGCAGTTAAATCTTTCTCTCCCTTCCTGGCCATTGCTACTTTAAAGTTTGTTATCTATCTGAAATAATTACTCCAAGTAATATAGTCCAGGGCATTTTGGTGCATCATAAAGGGGAGTGAGTAAAACTGAGCAAACTCAGCAATGCAAAATATAGCACTATAATGACCTTTAGTATTATATGTGGTATTTATTTGTGACATAATTGCAAAGAAAGGAAAAAATCCAAAAATGCTGAGCTCTGCATCAGTCTTGATATAAAGTCTTCATTCTTAGATTTGAGTTTTTAAATGTAATTAGTAACTTAATGCTGCCCTTTATGAAATAGCTCTTCACTGAATTGCACTTAAGATTGGATTTCTGAAACTTCAACCATGGTCACAGGGTCTGCTTTAATGACACCATACCTTTCAAAATGTGACCCATGAAAATAACACTATGGTAGAGCTATGGCTTCCATCTTTTTTGCTTGAGGGCTTCTATTTTACAAAACAGAAAACAAGACACCAGACTTGCCTTCATTCCCATCTAACATGGCACTTCTCTTACACCCCAAGAATGCCATTTGTGTTTGAAGTTGTTGCTTGATTAGAAACCCACAATATTCATAATCATACTTGAAATTTGTATCTGTTTGCAGTGACATAAAGGCATTTTGGACAAGAAATTCTAAGTTCATTTATATTCTTCCATGGTCCAATTAAAAGCAACACTGATCTCTTTATTTTAGTTACCTGTTGCTGTCTTCAGATATCTCCATGTAAAATTTTATTTTGGAGTACCATGATTTGATTTGGTCAACAGTCTACCTTCAACCAAATCCTATCAATCTGGTTGTTTATTTGCAGCTATACAGTTTAAAAATATTTAAAAGCATCTGTTTTACATATTTTCTCCCTCAAATGAATAAATACAGTATGAAATTTTTCTAATTTGTGAGAGCTACATGATATTAGATTATCAAGCACTACATTTATTTAGACTCAGCATTTCTGGAAATGTTCCTGCTACATTACGAGCAAAATTCTAATTTTTATATCTGAAAAAGTTAAAAATGGAGACTATAAAGTTGTCTGGATTTTTTAAAAAAAATCAGCTAATAGGGAATGCATACAGAGAATACATTTTTAAAAACCAGCAAACAGGGAATGTGTACAGAGAATACATTCTTTGAGATAGAAAGCATTTTTTCTGCCAATGTAAGATTGTTAAAAAAGAAAAAGAAACAAAATGATATCTACCAGTTCTTTAATTTTCCAGAGTTCATGAGTATTGACATGAAGTATATTTTTAAATACTTAGTCAGAGAATAATCATTCTAACCAAATTTAATTTTAATTAAATATAAATGTAAATGAAATACATCAAGTTTAATTTTTGTCCCCAGCTGCATTTGCTAATTTTTTTTAATGCAGTCCTTAGCATGCTAACTCAAATGTCGAGTATATCCCTTAGCAGTAAAAAGATTATGTATGTCTGCTCTTCACTCTTCCTGGAAAACTGTAATAGTGTTCAGTGTTCAATCAATCCCTGATGAATTAACAAAAGGAAATTTAAGACTCCAGGTTCAATTAATATCCATAATTCTTAGCAAATGGCTAAATTAGTATTGCATTGATTATTGCTAGAATTTAGCCCTTTTTTATTGTTGCATGGCAGTACATTTGTAGTGTGACCACCTTTCTGATGTACAATAATATCATGGCTACCATAAAACTACCATTTTCCCTAACGGGAATCTTGTATATTTCATCTAATACTTAATTCAAATCACATTGAGTCTGAATTACCATGTGATACAGTGGTGGGTTTCAAAAGTTTTTACTACCGGTTCTTTGGGTGTGGCTTGGTGGGCGTGGCATTGCTTGGTAGGCGTGGCAGGGGAAGGATATTGTAAATTTTCCATTCCCACCCAACTCCAGGGGAAGGTTACTGCAAAATCCCCATTTCTTCCTGATCAGCTGGGATTTGGGAGGCAGAGAATAGATGGGGACAGGGCCACTCAGAATTTTTACTACTGGTTCTCCAAACTACTCAAAATTTCCGCTACTGGTTCTCCAGAACTGGTCAGAACCTGCTGAAACCCACCTCTGATGTGATACCATAAAATGTGCTCAACCCTGGAGTTCTGAAGTCACACTATTTCTATTCTAGAAATGCCTTCGATCTCGAAGAATATATTCTCTGTATACATTCACTATTTGCTGGTTTTTAAATAATAATTATTTATATATAGTACCAATCTAACTTTAAGTGACTTGTTGCCATACAACAATCAAATAAAACCACAATATAAAACAATCATATAAAAACAATCATTATAAAAATAAAGACAAACATTATTTAAAAGTTTTAAAAAATCATTAAAAATGAAACTACAGAAACCACAGTGTAAGAATACCATAAAGATATAGAGAGGTACACAATCACTTATCATCAATAATAGCTGAGTCACCTTAAAATATTGCTAGTTCCCTGGGAATACCAATTCTGATGACATAACCAAGTCTTTAGGGATTTCCTGAACATTAACAGGAATAGAGCTAAACCACTTCATATGAAATATATTGTTTATTCATTTGAAGATCAGGAAAATTTGAAAATATACCACAGAAAAGTAAAATCAAATGGATAAAATAGGAAAATAACAAGCAGCCTCTATAATAAAAAAGTAACATACGCTATTATTGCTGTTAATTACCTGTCCATTGTAAATTTAAAATATCTCAATCTATTATGTAAAAACATGTACTACCTAAAAGAAGATAACATGTTAAATAACCTGAAGTGACAAATAAAAATATATTTTCTGTGACCAGTTATTTTCAACATAACAGCACAGAATCTGCCTACTGAATAATTGATAAACAGGTTTAGTATTTTCTAGAAGATGGTTCACATAAAAATCGTCTGCTCTTCCTGGAAATTTACATGCTATGAGCAGAATATAAGGAGAAATAACATTCATGTAGAATTTAAATGTGAAATGGTTTATATCTTGTCATCACATGGGCAAGGATAATAATATAAATAAAGACACCTGACATGCAGAAGAAATTAATTGAAATATGTATGCAAGTATTTCCACATATTACTTGTGAATGCAGCCAAAGTAAAATGCCACTCTTACAAACCTTATTTAAATAAAAAGCAATTGATAAAATGGAATAGTATTCCAAATTTTTTTCTTATATTAATTTTTGAAAAATATGAAACAAAAATCACAGCCTTAAAAAGAACAGGGTGACACTGATATCCCAAACCTACCTAAAATTGAATCCAAGGGAAGGCACAGTGAACTGCTTCATCCTAACTCTGTCATGGAATACCATTATTAAATTCACTTTTGCCACTTAAATAGTATAGTGTCCTCTTTTGTGCACTTACACAAGAACATGGACTGCTTGTTGTAATATAGAGCATGTTTGCATATTTTAAGACTATAGGTAGTAATGATAGTTTATTGATTGATTAGTGTTACAACCATGTAAAAAATATAAAACAAAAATAAAATATAGGACCTAAGCTGAAAAAAAATAGGTAAAAGGAAAATACAGTAATAAAATATAAATGCAGTAAATACAAAGAAACAGCATTTGGGTAAATACTGTACATTGCCTTTACAAGATACCCCAATTTTTTTGATCTAATGGGTTCTTAGATCAACTGCATTAGCTATAAATTTAGCAGTTAGAAAGAACTGCATCACCATTTTAATCATGAGCAAAAGGCCATTTTTATAGTTTCCCACTTTAGAAAATACCAAAAAAGAGCTGCTTGTTATACATCAAGGAGACTAAACAAAGAAATGTATTTAACAGTTGCATCTGCACTATGACAAAGTAACATTTAAGAAACAGTTGACTGTTTCCATTTCATCTATAACTGTCTAGATAGGCATTGAGCACAAAATGGAAAAAGTGGTAAAAAGGTTGGCATCAGAAAATGGAGAAAATTGTATTTTAACTGTTTCTTAAAGCAAAACCCCTTTTTTGCAAAAAAAAAAAAAGCTGTGGTAGAAGCACATCTGTTATATATTTTAAAGAATTCACAGGAACTACTTCAAATACACAAAATGGCTATTTCACCAAGCATCGAATGCCAAACCTGAACACACAGATGCTTTAATGACATGCATGAATTAGAGTAGAAAGCAAAGTCAACTGAAAAGAAAGATATATAGGAAAAAGGAGAAGCTGAAGTAAAAGACTCTTCCTACCTGAGACAAGTGAGACTGTGTCTTTCTCCCATGAGACAACAGTGATGTAGGCCTCCACAGAGGAGGGGATAATGCACTTGAAGACCGCTACATTGCCTCTCATGGCTTTCTGGTCCTCCACACGGACTGTATATGGTTCCCGTAAAACTAAAGCAGAGAACGGGAAGGAAGCCGAGTCACACAAATAGATAAAGAGTACAGAAGATGCATAATCTGACCTAAGAAATCACAAACAAAACGCACACTGTGTCCACCTGAAATGAACTGAAAAGAAAAAGAAACAAAGATCCTTTTGTTTTTCCAAAGCCTTCCAGGCAAATTTGTCCAAGTCAAAAACTAACAATGAAGTCATATTCCAGTATAGTTCTTTTCTAATGGACCTTACAACATTAGAAACATTCAAGGTGAAGAAAAATTGACAGCTGAATTAAGATGGAACCACAGTAAAATTGTATGTACTGTTGTTGTTGTTTTAAAAAAAGTGTTTGCCAGTTTTTTTTAATCATAAGAGTAGAACTTTGAAAAATGGTGTGACCAATTAACCAATAAAATATTCAATTTTTTTCCTCACATAGTTATTCAGGGGTCCATTTGATTAATTTTTATGCTTTTTGCTTCATGGAGACTTCTTTTAGAGTTTGTGGGTTGGACTTGATACTTAGTTGATGACACTTATATTTAGTTTTATTTTTTAATTCACAGGAAGAATTCTATGATGTTCTGGAAAATCCTGACTAAATGCTTAGAAACAGTAATAGAATGGTGCTACTCAGGGACTGACATTAATTTTTGAAATGGATATGGAGAATTGGTGGTCAAACTCTGAAAAGTATCAGGCAAAACATATTATTTATTAGGCGAACTGTATGATCCTGGTGAATCTATGTAGAACACCTCAGTTCCTTACTATCCTTGAAAGGCATAAGATACCCACAAACAGTCAGTTCTAACTTGTTCAAGTAAATTATGCCACTTTGTTCAAACATCATATCCCAAATCTTATATAGTAATGATGAAGATTAACAAAATTTGACATCTGAATCCTTATAAAACAATATAGACTACCCATATTTTATTACTAAAGCAAGGCTGTTAAATGGGTATCAGATTGTAACATAGTTGTCCCCATAGATTTGTTTTAGTGAGTAGGAACAGATGAAGCAAAAGAGAAAGCTGTTAACGAAAATGAAACTGTGATAATTATTATTGTGGAAACTGATCCACAGATCCCAGCATAAACATATTACTGGCATATTGGGACTCTGAATTCTTTCAATACACATAAAGCTAACCAGTTTTATTTAATTTCCTATTTGATTATTAAATATTATTTAGATCTGGAAATAAATACAGAAGTGACTTATTATTCCATCTATAAACAGAAGGAAAATATGTAACCCTGTACCATTTTAGAATGCAGATGGAAAATATATGTGCTAAAAACAGTGTTGTGTATCTCCCGACCTTCTGTTTAGATTTTCATTTTTTATATATTTTATACCTACCATTTCCCTTTGTACTCTCATTTTTATATCTTTATCCCTTTCTATACCAATAACTTTTTTTAACTTTTTAATTTATCTATTATAATTTTATGCTTCTTCCTAATGACTGCACCCATCCTTTATGATCACAACAAAAATTGATCTGCTACGTATCTGCTGCATAGCAACTAATCTGTTTGATTCAGTAATGTAGTCCCTATTAATATAATAATAATAATAATAATAATAATAATAATAATAATAATAATGTAATGAAGTATCATAAGAGTTGCAATTCCTTAGTTTCTGAACATTCAGATTAACTCAGATATTTTTATGGCTCATTTTTTCTCCTATCCTCTTATCTATTAGATTTAAATTCCATCAAATAAAGTTCCTATTCAATAATTTAAAGTATTTAAAGAATGCCATGCAGTAGATAACACCATAATTATTATATAACCTTCTGAATCCTTAAAAACAGTTAAAATAGATAATATTAGGTGCATAGCTGGTTCACTTCTTTCTTGCTATTGTATAACTGGTATAGTTGGTTCAAAGAAGATACAGCAGAACCCAAACTAAACAATTAGTTCATGTACCCCAGCTTTCCAAAATGTACATATAAAATACTTTAATAGTAATGATAGCTACTTCCTTAGATAATATATGAACTATCTTTAATTAATTACTTAGTAAAGTTATTATTAAGATCCCCATCGTGATTATTGCTAAGTCCACCCACTATGCTAATGGACTAAACACATGCACATGTGTACTAGTTTCTTTGCATAGGATAGAATTAACAGTGAGGCAATGCATCAGGAGAACGTCAAAAACACCTTCCCAGTTCTGCTTCATATAAATAATGAATTTCTGACTACGTGGGCTCTCTCAGTGTTATTCTAATCTTTTCAGGTTCTGATTTGGTACTTTTCTCTCTATCTTCTAAATCCTTCCTTAAAACGCATATCATTTTTTTTTCTGAAAGTATCCTGTTTTGTTTAATCAGTTCTTCAACTCCCATCTAACTTCTCCTACTTAATCCACAATACTGATGAACAACTCCTGACCCCATTCCCAAATTTCTATATAAGTTATCTCTCTTAGATATTTTTGAACAAGAATTGATCAATTCTTTAGGCTGTACTGTTGTCTACCATAAATTTCTGGTGCTGAACTTCAGCTCCTATAATCCAAACATTCTATCTAGTTGTTATAAGAGTCAAATACACCTGAAAGTCACTAATTTCAAGTCATACTGTAATTCAGGCCTTTGAAAAACTTTTAGCAACAATATTTGAGAAACTTACCGGCCTTAATGTGAACATCCTGACTTCTGATTTTCCCTGAAGGATTTTCAGCTGTGCAATAGTAAGTGTTATCATGGATTAAGTTATTAAAGCTTGAAGGAGGGAAAGGGAAAATTTGGAGAGTGCCATTAGGGTGGACGTGGCGGATCCCTGGGACATCGTAGATCTCCTCGCCCGTTGCTAGGTACCATCTGAGCGTCACAGGGGGGATTCCTGCTGCTGGACAGGGTACCAATGTCCCCGTGGTGCTAGCAAACACTACCTCTTGCAAAGATGCATTGACAAAATATAAGCTGGCATGTAGATCTTCACCAAAAACTGCAAGACAGAAATAGAAATTCAAAAAATTACCATTATGATCATCGTGTCTTTTTTTTAGTACCAAAACTTTATATTACAAACTATTTTTTTTTATTTATCATATATAAGAACCGCCCATCTCCCTTACAAAAGGACTCTAGGTAGTGTAAAACAAAATCAATGGAAGTAAAGTAGAGATTTATTTGGGGGATTACAAACTGCAAATAAATCATGATATCTAGTAAAGTAGTTTACAGAAGATTATGCATTTTCTTGTTCAAATTCCTTGGCAAAACACTATAAATTAATTTAATTAACTCAGAAATGATTAAAAATTCAAAATCAGAGAAGCAAATATAGGATAAACAGGGAGAGTAACATCTTTGTTGGATAAAGCAAATTTTATTTCTATTGCAGCAGTTTTATTAAAATAGTATAAAAAGTATAATTAACATTTTATTTTAAAAAAATCTAACAGTATAATTCTTACCAAAGTATTTCTGCTGAAATTTGTCAATTTTTTTATGCTTCAACATTTGGATTATTTAATAATCTTGGCATAACTACTCAAAAACTTCTTCTCGATATACTGGGTAACAGTTCAGTAGTCTGGACAGAGGGTAAACTCTGCCACCATTCCCTTCCAGAACTTCCACCCATGCTTTTCCTTATCCTCATCACTTCTTCATGTGGTTTTATGCTGCAACATCTACTACTGATACTTTTCTTTCCTGCCAATAGCTGTTCATCTTCCTTCCTATTTACAATATCCATTAAACATTCAAAAAGTACAGAGCAGCATTCTGAAAGAATGACATTTTTAAATGACCACATTTAGGTAATGTATGCCAACATTTTTCATCACATGACACACACCCCTTCACCCCCTGCACTGGAGAGAGCTTTGAAGATAAGCATTCTTTGTTGGGGTTCTTCCTTGTGGAATTAGGAATGAGAGCAGTTTCCCCCTTCTCGATATTTTAGACATCATTGAAGACCTAGTTGTTCATAATGCTCTGCGGGAAGAAGAGCTTAAGAGAAATATTAGTATATTACCCAAATGAATGATAGCTGCTCAAATAGTATTATTGTACTCTATTTTTGCACTCTTATTATTCATATATACTCTTACTGGGTTATTCTATTGTGCAATATGATGTTTGTTGTTATTACGGACTGTTCCCATCTCCACTATGAGTCGCAATTAGCTTCCACCTGTCATTTCAAGTATTTTAATTATTGATTAAATTCATATGTCACCATCTCACTATCCAAAGTGACTCTATACCAGCACAAGTGATTCTACCAAGAACTCAAGCTTCCACTAGTGTTTCTCTCACTGGAGCTATCAAGCCTCCCCATACCTTCTGTGCAAAGGTGATGACAGGTTTGCTGCAATTTTTACATTTCTTGTTCAAATATTTTAGTTCTGTTGTTTTATCATATATTGCAAATGTCATCTGAAAATCATTTCTAAAAGAGTGTTTGGAGTGTCAAAAACTATTTCTAAAAGTTGCATCGAAGTAGGACATGATGCAGCAGGTATGAATTCGTTTTAAATATGGCATCCTTTAGTTCACTTTAGCCCACTTCGCCAAAGTCAATTGTTTCCTCTGTCTTGTTTTTATTTCTCTCCATCCTGTATGTTGTATAGACAACAACCATCATTGTGAATTTAGTCAGTGTCAACTGACTTTCTTCCATAATGCACAATTATCAAGAACCCTTAAGGTTGCTATTTTGAGGAAAAGAAGCCTGCATCTGTAGAAAACTGTACTTGATCCCTCATTGTGAATACTGTAAACATGTGGGCCAGTAAACCTATATACACAATATCTTGTGAGGCCCTTTCTGGGAAGCCTAATGGAGCAGCTCTCAGCCGGAGGGCCTCCAGCTGTTGCAACAGCAACTACAAGAATTCCCAGAAGCTACAGTCCCAACACATCCCAATGACTGCAAGTTTGGAAAGACTAGCTAATTTTCTTCTACCACTTCATGTAGAACACGTGCAAACTACAGTTCTTGCCTTGGGGCAGCAAGACCGGTTGCACATTTTAAATTTCCAATTTAAGCCAGAAATAAACAACTTCTCTTTCATTTTTGGATAAAACTTTTTAATCTAATATCAGATCAGTTTTACCATAAATGTACAAGGCCTGTGCATGTGTTTTTATATAGATATATAGACATACTCATTCATTCATGTATTTTAGGGAGGCACCCAATCTGCCAATTTAAGGTCATTTTAATTTAAATGTTTGGTCAAAATTTAAATTCATATTGTTAAGCATACTTTTTTAAAAATTAAAAAGTAATGTTTATTACCTTTTAACCTTTTCAATTTTATTCTCTATTTGTATGTATAGTTGTAATTTTCCTTTTGCATGATTTAAATTTAGTTAAGTTCTTTATGAAACTTCTTTAAAAGGCTAATATATATTAATATATCCTATCACCACTGGGACCACTTTGGCCTTTACTTTCCACATTCTCTTCAATTCCTTCTTCAGGCCCGGTTACTTCTCCAGTTCCTCACAGTCTTTCTTCCTAAGGTTTCTATAACTTGGTATGGTAGGTAGGTGGGTAGGTAGGTAGGTAGGTAGGTAGGTAGGTAGGTAGGTAGATAGATAGATAGATAGATAGATAGATAGATAGATAGATAGATAGATAGATAGATAGATAGATAGATAGATAGATATCACACCACTGTGTTCTGGTCTTTCACTACTACCACAATGACTAGTTGATTGGCTGGCATCTGTCTGTCTATTTAGTCATGGAAATCTCACAGCATCTTAGCCCTCTTATTTTCCACTCCTTCTGTGGGATCTGTCATCTAGACTTAGGAGATCTAGATATTTATTTATTTATTTATTTATTTATTTATTTATTTATTTATTTATTTATTTATTTATTTTCATGTAATTATATGCCTTCACCCAAAGGACTCAGGGCGGCAAACACAAGTTAAAAACATGTAACAATAAAATCCCCTTTTAAAACTGAATTAAATAATAAATAATAAAACCCAGAATCAGAGTCAGCCCATTTGCTTGAACAGCCAAGTCTTCAGGTCACGACGGAAGGAGAGGAGGTCAGGAGCCACCCAGAGCTCGGGAGGTAACTCATTCCAGAGGGTGGGAGTGCCCACAAAGAACGCCCTACCCCTGGGCGCCGCCAGATGACGTTGGTTTGATGCCAGCCCCCTGAGGAGAGCAGCCCTATGTGAGCGAACAGGACAGTGGGAGGCAGGCAGGAGAAGGTCCTGCAAATAACCCAGACCTCAGTCATTTAGGGCCTTATAGGTGAGAACCAGCACCTTGAAGCGGACCCGGAGGACCACTGGTAACCAGTGCAGCTCGTGCAGGAGAGGTGTTATACGGGAGTAACAAGGGGCTCCCGTAACAACCCATGCAGCCACATTCTGGATCAGCAGGAGCCTCCAGGTGCACCTCAAGGGAAGGCCCAAGTAGAGGAAATTGCAGTAATCCAAGTGGGAAGTAACCAGGGCATGAGTGACAGTGCGGAGGTCATCTCAGTCCAGGAAAGGGCACAACTGGTGCATCAGGCGAACCTGTGCGAAGGCCCCCCTGGTCATGGCTGTCAGATGGTCTTCTAGGGACAGCCGAGGTATGTTCTGTATAGATATTCTGTACAGATATGTTCTGTATAGATATTTCTATACAGAGTGCCAGCTGCTTGGTTGTACCACTGAGTGAATCCTGCCTGCATCATGAGTGGCTGGAGAGTGTAGTGGTTAGAGCACTGTCTTTGATATAATAATTCCCTTCTTATCCTTATGGATGGTTTCTGTCTCCACCCCCCACCTCCTGCTATACATATATAAACTTTTTTTAATTTAGGAAGGTATCAAAGTCTGTGCTCCTTGAACAAAACATAAAGAAAGTTTAATTTTCTCAAGTGTTCATTTTAAATATGAAATATAAGAGGGCTTCCTGCTGATAATTTCAGACTTGCTTATGTTCTGTTCCCTATTTCCCATAGTTTGTGTCTGCTATGCTTTTATTGTATTGAGCTAAAGACACATAGAAGTTTTTTTTAAGTCAATCAAAATAAAATGATTGAAGTACAGAACTATTCTAAAGAGTTCATAAATCAATTGTTAAATTAACAGTAGATCATTTAAATTACAAAAGCGGTTAGAAAGCTATTAAAAAGGCATAAGGGAATAGGAGTTTGCTTGCATGCATTAGAACAGCTGTACTGTATATACAGCTTGGAGGCAAACCCCAAGAAAGCCTGAGGATTCCTTCTGAATATGGAAAAGTAGATGGAACTCAAAAAAAGTCTTCAACAGAATTTATAAAATTATTTATTGAACTTCTATGCCTCTTCAAAAAACACAACATTGAAATGCCTAGATTCACTCTTTTGTAAGTAAGTTCAAAGGTGCAAAATATATACATAACAAAAAAGAGATAAACAGCAAAACAGCAACAGAGATAAATCAAATAATTTTAATTAATGCCCAAATTATAAAATGGAACAGTTTGCAACTGTTCTTCCTCTACGTTCTGCTGGAAAAGGTGCTTGGTTTGGCAGGGGCGGGGAGGTGGTGGGGAAGGCATGCTGTTCCAAAGAACATAGGCAGCAATGAAAAGGCCCATGCTCACGAAATTGGCAACCCCCGATATGATCACAAAGGAAGGAATGATTGGGACAAGGTTGTGCTGAAGTTATCCAAATCCTGAATCATGAAAGGCTTTAAAAGAGACAACTAGCACCTTGAAATGTACCTGGAAACCAGCTTTCAAATGAGAGATGCAATTTTCAAACTGGAGATATTACATTGGAAAGTCCTGAAATAACATAGCTGCTGAATTCTGGGCTTGCTGGGTGCAAGGAAATTCTAGGCTCAACTAGATAACCCAAGCCCAGTTGGATTATCATTTCAAGATTATTTCTTTACTTAAACTGAAAAATAGAATGACTATAGGTAATCAAAAAAAAAGCAATGAGAACAGCAATGACTTCTGATTTCCTGTCAGGTTTCTCACTGGATTTCCTCGTGGCAAGCTGATAGGGAGCATCAGAAAATTCCCTCCCCTTCCCCTTCCCTTTCCACTTCCCTTCCTCTTTCCTCAAATTCCTGTTGGCTTCCCCATTAACTTTTCTTGTGGAAGCCAAATGGAAGGTTGCCAAAGGTGATCATGTGACCTTGGGCCACTGCAGCCATCATAAATGCAAGTTGGCTACTAAATGGTGTTTCAGCATTGTCCTAACTTCAAACAGACTGCACATGCAGAAAGCGAAATCATATAGAAAGACCAGGCATGATATTGTATGTGATTTTCAAGAAATGGCAACATTTCTACTGTGTCAATAAAACAGATAAGTGTGAATATATGTACATAGATAACCAGAAATAGCTTTTAAAACAGCTGTGCAAGATCTCTGGTAGATAATTTTTTTTTTAAAGGATGCTTTGTGAAACACTTCTTCCCATTGTTTTGCACAATCCTAAGGTCAAATAGTAAAAACCTTCTTGAAAGAAAATAATAATAATAATCAGTACAGGAATAAGGCTAGGAATGGAGTACAGATGGCTAAACAACTTTTTTTTGCCTCATGAGACCATGAGACCTCATGGTCTCATGAATGGGGCTGAAGTAAAGAGTAGGTACAAACTGAACAACAAATGATTGGAAAATAATTATTCTCTCCCTGACACATATTTTTTCCTTCCAAAAGGATGGGGAGCAACAGACTCCGACTCAATCCCTCCAAGACCGAGTGGTTGTGGATGCCGGCCTCCCGATATAGTCAGCTGGTTCCATCGCTGTCTATTGGGG
>JANHZT010005602.1:8887-19496 GCA_032468215.1 Stegonotus admiraltiensis
AGGTCTTCTAGTCCAACCCCCTGCTTAGGCAGGAAACCCTACAGCACTTCAGACAAATGGTTATCCAACATCTTCTTTAAAACTTCCAGTGTTGAAGCATTCACAACTTCTGGAGGCAAGTTGTTCCACTGATTAATTGTTGTCACTGTCAGGAAATTTATAATGCACCCCAATCTTTTTTTCTTTTCAGCCCAAATGCGAAGGTAAGATATTCTGTTCTTTTGATTCAGCCATTCAGTCCCAATTACTATTCCACAATCGTCCCACGTTTGTGTTAAAACTAGCAGCTCTCTGAGGCAGTTTTTAAATTGCTCAGTTTCATACCTCTTCAGCCCTGTATCTTTTCAGCAAATTTCTAATGCTTTATTCTCCAGTCTTTTTCCCCACGCATAACAGATGGCTACAGGAGCTTCAGTTCCTACGTTGACCTGAATTGTATAGTTCTCCCAGTATGATGGCATTTGTTATCTTAGTTTTGATTTTCCTGAAGCTGTGCAATTCTATGTGACATACTAAAATATTCTGAAAAAAAGTGACTTGCAACTGGTCCTTGCAGTTACAACTGTTGTAGCATTCCCCACGATTACATGATCAAAATTTGGCTGCTTGGCAACTGGCATGTATGATGGTTGCAGCATCCTGGGGTCATGTGATTTCCATTAGCGACCTCCCTGGTTGCTTCTGACAAGAAAAGTCAATGGGTAAATCCAGATTCACTTAACAACACGATTCACTTAACATCTGCAGTGATTTGCTTACAACCACGGCTAAAACGGTCATAAAATAGGGTGCGACTCACTTAATAATTTTCTTACTTAGCAACAAAAATTACAGTCTCAGTTATCAGTATTCCCATTCTCCTTCTTTTTTCAGACACATATTTCTCAATGACCAGCTAAAAAGCAAGATTTTCTGTCCTGTCTGGCATAAAATCTTATTGAATTTCCCAAATTTTGCTCATTGTCATCCCTTGTATCTTTTCAATCATAATTCCGCAAAAAAAAAAAAATCTTCATAACCCCCAACAACAATTAATTTACATTTTGCTCTCCTTTCTTATGTATGGGGACAACAGTTTTCTAGTCAAACACAGACTTTATATACAGTAAACAAATTTTAAAGTCATTCTGTAAGCAAATCATTTTCAGGTTTTAATACTTTTTCCAGTGACATTTCTACACCTACCACATTTCCGTTTTTCAACATTCTGATAGCATTTTCTTTTTCATCTATTTTTCTTTTGAACATTAATATTTATAGCATTCCCTTCTGTACTACTTTTTGATCTTTCTCATACATATCTCTGAAGTCGAACTTCCAGCATTCTCTCACTTCCTGTTTCAATCCAAATAATTATATGACTTTGATCTAAGTTCCCTTCTTCTGCTGAAGGTTCTTTGTTTAGGTGCCTTCATTCATTTCCAAAAATGTTATACATTTTAATCAAAACCATGTAGCGCTTTCTCTTTCATTCTTCCGTGTTCCTAATCACATTTTGCAATTCTATTTTTCGCTGCACACATTTTGTTAATAGCTTTCTCTCAGCATTTCTGTAGCACTTAACAAATTCTTTTCTCATACACATTTCATGTCTTCTTTCCATCAAAGTCCCATTCATCTACCTTCATACACTTCTCTGGCATGTTGTAGCCTGATTATTTTCTAAACAGTTTCCACAGTCATTTTAATTGCAGGAGCAATAAAACTAGCCTCATTTCTTAAGAGTTGTTACATAGCGGTGACCAGATAATGGTATAATTACTGGGGAAACGTTTTCCACCCAAGGCACCTATGTCTGGATTTGCATGCAAACAGAGTGCAAGGATAGATCCAATGACAGCTGGCACTTCAGTGAGGACGTATTCCATGGTTCCCTTCCCAATATATTCTATAAACTAATTTCTGTCAGGATTCTCTCTCATGCAAAAACTCCTTTTTCTCAAACTTTTCTCTTTCATTTTTTTCCTCAGCACTTTCTTTCTCACATACCAATACTATATCCTTGATCATCTCCCAGATATACACACCCTATTCTGTCATATATTCACCTTATTCTCTCACACATATCTCATTTTTCACTTTCTTTCTCACACCAACACTCCACACACACACACACACCCCTACTGAAATTAGGCTTTGAAACAGCCTAATAATTAAAAGCAGCCTCTTGAAATGCAGATAGGAAGGCAATTATTCAAAAGGGATGGCTTATCACAGAAGGTACAAGCAGACCATCCATCCATCCATCCAATTTCCCAAGCCACAATTAAACTTTAAAACAAGCCTCTGTTCTTACAAACAAGATTCGTGGGGGTAAAAACCTAGATGGGCTCCCCGGTGCATTTTTCCCCTCTTGACTGCAGCACAATAATTAGTGTTGCAACAGGGTAAAATGGAGTCTTCTCCGATTCACACTTCAATCTTGTTGGCTGTTTCATGTCCATGTAGGTTTTTCTTGGCAATAACATGGAAATGGTTTGTCACCAGTGTTTTCCACAATGGTTTTCAATTTCCCAATATTGCTTGGTATACCATGATGGTTTCCCATTAAAGTACTAATCAGGCCTTCCTTTGAAGTACAAACAACTCAGCTAGACATCCTTGTCTGAACTGTGTGCAAGCATGTATCATCCATCCATCCATCCATCATCTATCAACTATTATCTATCTATCTATCTATCTATCTATCTATCTATCTATCTATCTATCTATCTATCATCTCTCTAATTCTAGATTCTATGTATCATCTGTACATACATTAGAAATGATAGGATAGATTCAGAGTTGCACAGACTGTGGGACAACCGATTTTGCTAATTTACCATTCCCATACGTTTCTTCAAACCTGTTCCAGATTCTCAGTGATACGGCAACATAGAAAACATTTGTTGACTATCCAAGATTATTTTTTAAAAAGTTTTTTGCTCTGTAGCAGTTTTTTTTCACTTAGTGGGAGGTTGGATTTAACTCCTTTTACTTCAAACGAGTTTCCCTCCACAATTGTTTGTACATCCAACCACAATATCATCCAACTCCCATTCCTCTTTTCGCCTTGTTTTTTTTTAGACCAACCTTTTCGTTTATGGGACAATAATTGTGTTAAGATAAACTGACATGCAAAAAAAAAAGTCAAATGAAGTTACCTAGGCAGAATCAACCCATGCTTTTATTTCCATTGCATATAAAAAATTCATACGAAGGTATCTGACATACAGTACTATTCCATAGGCTGTAAGAGAGGCTAAGAAACCATTGAATTATTTGCAATGTTCGCATACTCTGTCACTCTAAAGACATACCCAAAGGAAACAAAACCAACTGAAAACAACGAAAATATTGTTCAGGAATTCTGTTGTAATAGTGTCCCTTTTATATTGTGTAAAACAAAAGCAGTCGTATTCCTTTGGGCCAGGGCTGCTAAAATCTACAGTTTGTGTCAAGGAGGCGGCTCTGTTTTTCTTGAAAAAGAATCTCTCCTTTCACCGAGCAATCACATGCTACATGGGCTGGGCGCGGGTGGAATGGAGATGAGGTATCTGAACTACGAAGCTTCACGTATAAGAGCAGCAGCGAGACGTATTTCAGGCCATTGTTGATTCTGTCTAAAACGAACGGTAGTGTTTCAATGATGTAGAAAAGCTACAGATGTTCTTCTGTACATTCATTCATACAGAAGTAAGTTTTTGGCTGCCTGAAAGCCTTATTGGAGGGAATAGGTCCTGTTTTACAGCGCAATTATCAATACAGGTCTAATCTGGAGAGCCACTGTATTAAAGATAATGGGTATAATCTGCCTATATGAATTGCCTTGGTATGGACAGAAAGTGACTGCCTTGTTTCAGTGGGGCTTGAGAGCAGTAGCTGCCATTGATTTAGTGCTCATTCTTGTTGATTAAGTGTTGGTAGCTTTTTTTTTTCCCTTTACTTTCTCTAGGAAAGGTGAAGAATCCCTCAAGAAACGCTTTGAAGGGGAATGTATATTCCATTAGAGAGAAGGCATTTATCCAAAAGGAGGTCAGATGCCGGCAGGGGCATCCACATGGTGTCTCAAAGAGTCAAGATGGCAGTTTTTAGTTGCACAGTCTCTTGCCATCTTACCCTTATTAAAAAAAAAAACAACCCATCTCCCCGAAAACTCAGCTTCAGTGGATCCTAGATAGTGGAAAAGAGAACATTCCTAGACGGGACACAACTGAAGTCCCTTTATAAAAAAGCATATTGGAGATACGCCCAGCCCATGTTTGCTACGACCTTTCTTCCAAATGCAGCAAAACAGAAGAAAATTTTGTTTAAAGTTAAGGCACAGCCCTGGGACCAAAGACCTGCAGCTTTTAATTTATATATCTATGTATTTTATCATTTTTTCTCAACTCTTCCATAAACAAGCTCTAAGGTGATATAGGATATATTACACGAGGGGAAAAAATGTACAAGGGGATTATGTATACACAATATTAATTCTCTCACCAAGAGTTTCCAAATATAGCAACACCATCCTGGCAAGGATGATGTTATAATAAGAACTTATAATTTACAATTAACATTACATTATATACATTACAATAAATACATAGCTGTAAACCAGAGACAAACAAGACTTATTACAAGTAAGGTCATTTGGTGAGAAAAAAATATGCATGGCACAAATAAAAAATAAATAAATGCATTGTAAAATAAATGACGAAGTTGTAAAATTCATTTCATTCTCAAGTTTTTTTTTTAAAAAGCTTTTGAATGTGATTTGTTCTACCTATATTATCTGATCACATTTTTTTTAAACGATGACATGAAATCAGAAATCAAAAGGAACAGACACAACATTACCAAGAACAGTAACTTGCAAGCTAAAGTATAAATGCAAACTCATATTCCTCTCACCTTTCCCCCTTTCTCCCACCCTCCTTTTCAAAACTGTACCAATGCTTTGCATTTTACTTGTGGCAAACAC
This sequence comes from Stegonotus admiraltiensis, assembly GCA_032468215.1. NCBI lineage: Eukaryota > Metazoa > Chordata > Lepidosauria > Squamata > Colubridae > Stegonotus > Stegonotus admiraltiensis. The sequence goes on from JANHZT010005602.1 coordinate 13,836, forward strand.
AGAGAGCACATGTAAAGTCACCTTTTAATATTTTTTTTCAGCCATGTGTGTGCTATCACACACTTCAGGCAAAATAAAATAAAAACAAAACAGAAAAGATTGTACAGTGCATTCAATCCCTGGCTCTAAAAATTATTATGCTTTCTGTCATTTGATTGTCCATGTGTATTGTATTTTTACACAATACAGTCTCTATTTTCTTTGAAAGTTTAATCTTACAGTGTGCACTCTAACAAGATCCAGCAGTGAATGAAATCTCCTTGAAATTAATATTTGGGAAATCTTGTTAAAGAGCAAAGATATTTATGTATTTAACAGTTCTTTCCTCAGAACTTGCTGGCTCAAGCCAGAGAGCACTCCTCTTTATTGATTAAACTATTAGTGCAGAAAAAAAAAATACCCTTCTATGTCCATTTAGATTTTTGGAATTTATATTGCTTTTTTTTCATTAAAATTCCAGGCACTCTTGGGGACTGTACAAATGTCGAAGTAGTGAAGGAGAGGCCATGAATTTATGCTAACAGCAATTTGATGAAATTCTTCCATTCATTTCCCTAGCTGGTATTTTTTTTTAACAAAAGGCATTAAGAACTAAGAAAGAGTCAACACATTAAAACATTTTTCAAAAATCCTCATTAGCCAGTGCTTACCGTTAAGAACTTGATATACAAAACGAGTCTTAATTCTAAATAAATGAAGGAATAGTTTCACTGATTACAATGAGACTAAAGCCTTATTAATTTAGGTTCAATCCAATCCAATCCTATTTCTGTTTTCATTGCAGCAAAACAAAGACTCATGATTCAAACCCAGTCCAACAAAGTTGCTTCAATACTGGGATTGCAATAACTCTGTGCAAAGCTTTTGCATATGGCAAGGAGCTGTTTTATGCAAATGTAGGTCAAAGATAGGGGATCTATGTGGTCAAGGAAATGTACCATGTTGATAAAGCAGCATGAATATGTGCCTACTAATGCAATCTGGCAAGAGAAAGGCAGCACAGGTCAGGTGAGGATGGCCCATTTCAATCCTCACAGACATCAATCTGCATTAATGTCTGCTACTGTGCATAGATTTCCTACACATAATTATAGCTGTATGCTATAGCTACAGCCAAATTTAAAATTAGATACGCAAATCCCATTTTAATTAACAGCCATAATGGCATGTAATTCTACAATGGATGGCAGTCTACACTTTGCTCTGCAATGCTTTTTTCTCCCTTACACAACCTGTCAGTTTTGTAGGGTAGTGCACTTCCCACAATAGCACAAACCCTCTCAAAAAGTTTTTGACATAAGAAAAAAAATCCCTTAGAAACAGTTTATTCCTGACCTGTTTGCACAAATACAATCTGAAGTACTGTGCAATGACAGTTGCCTGCATGCCCCCAACCAAAGTACTTATTTGTTGGTCTAGTAAGTCATTGGGGCAAAAGATTCCTACAATGCTATTGTTCACTCCAACAAACTGTCTCACGGAAAAGGAAATATTCAGTTAGCAAATAAAACATTTGTATATATAATAGGAAAGTCACACTTATACTGGCCATAGATCTGAAAACCTCAGATCCAAATTTATTCATACTGGTGAGTATCCAATAATTTTGTTTTGGAGCATTCTCAAGTTTCCATGCACTATTACTTGTCATTCATTTCAACCTTCTGAACCCCAATGCATCTACTATAGGAAGATTGAATCCTAATGGTCCAAATTCCTGCCACCCCTCAATGGTTGCAACCCAAATGTTGGGGAACTGCTACTCTAGTGTTCCACTAGATTTCAAAAATAATTGTTTTGATTGAGGGGAATTAACCCACAACCATAAATGTTGGATCTGCAGGACTAAGCTATCTGTGAGGCCAAAGAGCTCATAGCAGATAATATATTGCTGCTTTTGGACATTTACAAAAAAAAAAAAAGACAGAAAATGAAGTGTTTTCCTACAATAAGAGATTGGGTAAGTGGGTGCGTGAGAGAGAATTAACAGAGCATCATATACGTATCATTGGTCTATAAAACAAAAGGCTATTTTATAACAGTTGAAGGAATTGCTATGAAAAATCTAAGTGCAAACAAATATAAAATTCAATTTATCCAGTGTAGCATATACATGTACTGAAAACTTGCAAGTTACTCTTTTTTGGGGGATAGGAGAAGAGGGAGGAAGAAAAAGCCACTGGCAGATGAAATTCAGAGGGTGTTGCATTCTTTTAAATATAATAACCCAACACATTTAATAATAAAAGTAAACTCTACAAAAAGATTTCTGTTTTACATATGATACAAAATGCAGACTTCAGTGCAACCATTAAGCTACACCTTTTTCAGTCATGTGTCAGGAAGACTTGAAATTAGAAAAGTATGTGATTTCCACAGCTTCATCTTCCTACTGATTCATGTTGTATCCCGATATTTGAGTGCATTTATTTTCCACTAGACAACTTGATTCATTTGCTGGTCACTTTCTTTAGATTCTGGTGTTAATCATTAAACGTATGGTATTAATTGCCTCCTCATGAAATTAAAACCTAATACAAAACACACATATAATCTCACACACACACTCACATTAGCTTTGGACCAGCCTTTACTCCTTTTGAAAAACAGCTGTGAGTGCTGTCAGTCTCTCATCAAGTCAGTCAAGCTGAACTCTTAATTCAACTGTTCTTTGCGGATGTTTTCCTTCATTCTCTGGTGCCATGGAGATGAACAATTCTGGTCACACTAATCCTGAGTGCCGAACTAAGTTTTTGATCAACAAACAACTCTGGCAGATGATGGTGAGGCATGAGCATGGTTGTGCCATATGATATGCACTTTGGAAACCATTTTCAGCTTTTAAAAACAGAAACGGAGAGAGTATAGAGCGCTATGCACTTAGCATACTGTTACGTGTCAGGAGACCGTTCTTCTAGCACACAAGGTTCTGACTGATTCTCTTCTTCTTCCTCCTCTACCACCTCTTCTCCCACTTGCTCATCAAGTGGAATTTCTGTGGACTCTGAGTCTTGGGTGCAAAGAGTCTTGGAGTCACTGCAGCTGGTATCTTCTTCCACTTGACTCCCACTGTCCTTCTCTGTGTCTGATTCACCATCTTCTTCCAATGTTAGTTCAAACTGAAATTTTTCAGTTTGTCCTTGTCTACCCTCTTCTTGGTCATCCGGTGCAGGAGAAGGACTCTGAGGGATTGTGCTCTGGTACCATTCACGATTGTCCTCCAATGTATCTAAGATGTCTTGGGCATCTGGGTGGACAAGGTCCGCCCAGGTCTCCCAGAGAGGGTGAACAATGTAGTCTATAAAACCCACCTGTTACAAAGTAGAATTAAGGGGAGATGTTATTCTAAAGAAGGAAGGATTAAGTTTATCACATTATTTCTTAAAATTAACTTCACAAGAAGCTATCATTTTTATTTAGTTCTTTTCTACATTATTTTTCTTTTTAAATGAAAACTTCAAATTAATTTTTCATTGTTTTTGTAGGCTTTAGCATTGTATCAACCATTTGTGTAAATATGATCTTGAGGAAAATAAACAAGAACCATGTTACAAGCAAAGAAATATTCCTTAAATTATGGGAAATGAGATAGCATTGGGAACAAACTCAGACAGACTCCTCTCTGATTCATCGAGATATAAGAGGGAGAGGAGATGAAGTCCAATCAGTCTTCCAAGATTCTATTAGTATAGACTTTTCAATGTAACATAGTTCTTGTCTTCTTGTAGAATCAGTTTCCTGATCTGAGCTATGCTGAATGTCTGACACCAATCAACAGTTATTGCCTATTTCCTTGAAGAGCTTACAGAATTCTCTAAATCAGGGCTGTCAAACTCGCGGCCCACAGGCTGGATGCATCACACGCTGGCCATGCCCATGCCCGATTTAGCGAAAGTCCCGATATGTCACGTGATGCCTCTGTGACATGAGTTTGACACTTCTGCTCTAATCATCTACATTGATTTTTCATCCTTCAATTAAATGATTACCTGTGATTTTTCTACAGATGCATTGTGTTTATCACACATGGGACTTATTTCCATGCCTCTTTCTCTTTCACGATCTCCCTGACGAAAGAACTCTTCCATTATTCTATCTGTCCATTGTCGATATAACTGGAGTGGCTTTGTTGGATTGCTTAGATCTGCACAGTGTACCATATTTTGTAGAACCTAAATTAAACAGGAAAAAAATATTGAGAAAACTTGTGGTGTTATTCTACTGGAGACACAGCACTTTTTCCATTTGCACATTTAGTGGGTGAGAAAACAGAAATCTTGAAAATACATGGAGCGCAAGGTTTATTCTGAACACCAGCAGGATGATATGCTGTGCGTTTTTCACACTGACATTAATAGCTACCAATTATCTCACATCTATTGCTTTGCCTTTATTAAAAGGCCAAAAATGCTGTAAGTGCAAGACTGACCAGTTATGAAGATATGTAGGAATTAATCAAGCCTGTTAGCCACCCTCAAGAACAGGGGAAAAAACTTCAGACACTGACATAATAGTCTAAATTAGGTTTGGCCTGCAGGCTGATGAGCATTTGAATGACATTTTGAAAGCCAAACTGCAGAGGTGGGTACCGCTTCATATGGAAATGTTAAAAATGATTTAAGAATGAAAATTAATTTTAAAATTTTGATAACTTGGATGCACATTTAAAGTAATTTCAACCCTTCACTGCTAAGTAGAACTTTGTAGGTTAAGAAACTATTCAGCTAACCATCCAACCAACTAGCCAACCACAGCAACAGATTGAAACTTCAGACACTCCTACTTGTGTATATACCCATTAGTGTAATGATAGTGTTGACTTTTGGGCAACAAAATACAGTGGGGACATAATGTATTGCAACTAGTCTCTTGACAGTTTATATGTAGGCTCTGAAAAAAATACATTTCTGTTCCTCTACTAATAGGTATGGGTATGCAGGTGGTCTGCACTGCTTCGCTTGTAACAGCATTTCTGCAAGCTGAAAAAGCTGTGGTTAGCAGAACAAGCTGATTAGTCAATGTAGATTAGCATCACTAAATGAAGTCAAGGAAGGGTAAAGTACCACTGTAAGATAAGGCACCTCATCAAGGAAGAATGCCATACAAGCAGTCATAACCGGGAAAATGTTCTGGCAAAAGGTACGGCTGTCAGTCCAAAAAGTCAAGACACACAGATCATCTGAATGTATGGAGGTGAAGAAAGAAGATAATTTGCTTAAAATGCAGAGTACCTTACCTGAATCCTGTCTGAATAGTTATCAAGAAGTAGAACTCCAGAGCTAGTCACTTTCTTGGTTTCAACCATTGTTTTCAAATCGGCCAATAGGTTCATATGCTTAGACATGTCTGTGGCAAGCACCTTGGAGGAGAAACAAAAGGTAAAGGTCACAATAATTGCTTCTGTTTTAAAAGCTTTTACAGCTTGGTTAGGAAATTAAAGAGACAGTCAGTGAAAATATCCTAATCAATAGATAGATCTTATGGAAACAAAACTTGCATAAATCAAATATAAGACCTATTTCAAACTATCCCACCCCCCCAAAAAAAATTATCGGGTACATCATTTTGCATCTGAGCTATAAGGTTTATTTATTTATTGGTTTGATTTATATGCCGCCCTTCTCCGGAGACTCAGGGCGGCTTACAATGCGTTAAGCAATA
>JANHZT010005605.1:34112-47832 GCA_032468215.1 Stegonotus admiraltiensis
AAATAAATAAATAAATAAATAAATAAATAAATAAATGAATGAATGAATGAATGAATGAATGAATGAATGAATGAATATTGAATGTTATTCATAGTCACCTGCTTTCCTCTCCCTCCAGCAATGTCTTATAGGTTGCAATTTCAATGTCAAGAGCGAGCTTGGTGTTCAGAAGCTCTTGGTAATCTCTTAACAGCCTTGCTAAGTCATCCTTGGCCTTCTGCACAGCGGTTTGCAGATCGATATGCTTATCCCGGGCATCTTTCAGGGTACAGTCTCCATGCTGCTCAACCTCACAAATGGATGTTTGGAAAGCATTAACCTGTTCAGAACAGACAAGCGAAGTCCATCCTGAATCAACGAATGGGAAAATGGTACTGCAGTACATGCCAATTTGTAATAATGCAAATAAGGAAAAAGAAACACACTTTTAACATGTCAGATTGCAGACTTGAAGGGAAAGCCAACAGCCCCAAAAAAAAAAGAGTCAAGGCTAAGAACTGAGAAGCATTTTTGAGTTTTTAATTTAGAACTGGGAGAAGGCATCCAATCAAAACAAAACAATAGTTGAGTTAAGTAGAAATTAACATTAGGTTGAAAATGTCCGAAGGGAGAAATGAAAGCAACATCTACATTAAAAAAAAAGAAGTGAAAATCACCATAATTGCAACGAGAAAAGAAAGAGAAGAAGGAGAAATACTGTCCAGGAGGATCTGATAGGAAGAGGGAGAAAATGAAGCGACTAATACAGACAGAAAAGTTGGAATAGGATGTAAAAAATGAAAAACACAAAGAACTTGGCCACAAAATCCAAATTGTTCAAAAAGCAAGAGGAATTTAGAATCCTACAGTAAGGACAGTAAATATTAAAAATATGGAAACCCAGCTGAAGCAAGAGCCATACAAACATGAGTGCTTTCTTTCATTCTCTGTATTTGTTTTCAGCTCTATTTCTTTCAATTTCTTGGCTCACAAGTTTGGCTCAAGGAAATAGACTGGTAAATCATCCATTGTCAAGAAAATGAGAAATGAATCCCAAATAAAGTAGACAAAAAATAACATAGATTTGCCTCAAAGACGTACTTGTGAGTATTAGCTTCCCTGTCCATAAAAATAGATCACAACTCAATTTGGAGAAGAAAACTAAGTAGGCAACCTCCATGCCTGCTAAGCCTATTGCTCAGGTATTGATCATTGATGGGCAACTTCAAGACCCCTGCCTTGCCAGCTTCTGGTTCCTTATCTTTAAATTTGACCTTAGTTGAAGATTCCTCAAACAGAAGGCGCCCTAAATTACCAATTCAAATAGAAATTGTCCTCTACCAAACAGGAGGAGGATTATAGTCTCATAATGGAACCAATCAAGAACAACCGCGGAAAAGAGAATCTGTTAAAATTACCACTACCTTTACATCTAGGGGGGGCGGGGGAAGGGAATTTTGTATTTATAAGATTTTGATGGAAGCCCTGATGACACCATGCCTGTCACAATGCCATCACACACAAACTATGTAAATTATATAATTCAGGTCAGTCACATTGTGATATTATGGTGCAAATAATACATGTTTGATATCACTTATCTTTCCATAGATGCCCAAGCTTGCTTTTATTCTTGTTTAAACTATTTTGCCTCAAAGAAAGCTGTTGTCTGACATAAACAGAGGATATAAATATTCCTATCATGTGTGAAGCCATAGTGTCAGTACGCAAACCAGCAGATGTGATAATGCTATTTATGGAGGGCAGCTGAGATTAAAAAAAACAACAACAACAGCAATCTCCACAAATTGCCTGTTTTCCTACGTGCTGGACATAAGCAGCATATTTCAACCCTAGTGGAAAAAATATTGTCAAGTTTGGACTCCACAATGAGGTTTACAGAAATAACTTCAATGGGTACATTGAAACTAACAGGTCCTAGATGAGAAATAACCCACCAGGGTTGCCCCTACCTGCTTTTTAATAATATCATATTCAGACTGCAATTTATGAACCAGACGAGTCAGATCTGCAATCTCTTGCTGGTTGATCTTCAGAGTTTGAGAATATTTTCCTCTTTGTTGCTGAAGCTCCTGGAACTGATATCCAAGACAACAAAAAAGGTTAATAATATTGCCACCACATGGAATGTGCCATTTACATCTTGATAAATTCCTATTGGATCATGAGGACAATCCAAAAGCTATAATAAGCAAAAATTCTCAGTGGTGGTTCTAGGCACACACACACACACACACACACACACCCCAATTTCAGCCTGTTTTGACCTAAGGGACATGCTCAGTGGGTTGCCCCCGGTTCGCACCAGTTCTATAGAACTGGTAGTAAAACTGGTGGGAGGCTCTGCCCAACGACCCCGACATCATCAAAATGCTTCTATGCATGCGCAGAAGAGCACACACATGGTCCCACTGCGAACCGGTAGTAAAGGTAAGTAGAACCCACCCCCGGACATGCTAAAGAGAACAGGGTCAAGACAAAAATGGCGGGACAGAAAAAAAGGAGCATGCATTAATATTTCATGAATTAAGTATTGTTCCTCTGGAACATGCCAAGTAGATGTTTTGGAGAATGTCAGGGAAAGGAATTGAAAAATGGAATGAATTCCATAAGACCCATCTAGTTTTCCAAACAGATGCAAAGACCCCAAACCCCCATAACTTACTCGGTTTTCATAAAAAGCATTAACTTCTTCTTTGCTCCCTTGGGCAACATTTTGATACCATGCTTCTACGTTTTTGATGATGCAGTCAATGTCCAAGTTTCGGCTGTTGTCCATTTGCAAGAGGATGTTGGTATCGTAAGCATTGTTACTGAGCTGTGCTAATTCCTGCAAAATCATCGAAAATCTGTGGCTGAACCAGGTAGGAAAGGCTCTTGCACCTCCAGGGTTACATTAACATAAACCCAAACCATGGCATATGACTTGACTACAACAGGGGCTTCCCTAAAGCTACTAGGTTAAATGAAATGTGTGAAAGTATCCTGTGTGAAAGCTGATTTAGTGAAGCATATTCTTCATCTTTTAATAAGAATGTTTCAACTACAAGTGATTATTTTCCTGATGAAACCTCTGCTGCTATATAGTATATATGGTATATTCCTCCTGTCCTAAAAAATCCTTCCCACTGGGCTTTTACCAGGCCAGATTAAGACCAACTGATGTCCTAAGCAATGCCCAAAGATAGTGCCCCTGGGCCCTTCCATTGCTTCATTGTCAAATCATTAAAGGAGCTATGGTGGCAGAGTGGTTAGAATGCAGTAGTGCAGGCAAACTCTGCCCATAGACAGGAGTTCAATCCTGACTGGCTCAAGGTTGACCATCCTTCCAAGGTTGGTAAAATGAGGACTCAGATTGTTGGGGGCATTATGCTGACGTTTGTAAATCCCTCAGAGAGGGCTATAAAACACTGTGAAGCAGTATATAAAATACTACTGCTATTAAATCTCAAAAAGTACCTTATTGCTGAAGTCTAGAGTTGTTTTGAGGCATGCCGGAAATAAAAATGGCGGTTACCATTGTATCACAAAAAAATTAAGAATACTGAGAGGGATATTCACTCCTATAGAAGCTCAAACCATTTGAGTGAAGTGTATTCTGAGATACTTCGACCCAACTCTAGGAGCATAGATTGGTTGCACTCATAGGAAAGCTAATTTATTTATCTAATTTCTATAGCCAAATGATTCTGGGTGGTTTACAAAAGAATTAAAACAATTGAAAGGACATTAAAAACAAGAAAAACATCCACAAAACAAATAAATATAAACTGCGACCATGATGATTAATCAGCTAATAGTAAACCCAACTAAAGGGGCCCTTCACAAATTATTGACAGAGTTGGAGCCGCTTCTAGGAGATTTCCTTTCTCCTTTCTTAGTATCTTGTCATTTTCTGTGCATCGGTGGGCACTGCTATTTTTATATCTGTGTTTCCCCGAAAATAAGACCCTGTCTTATATTTTTTTGAACCCTGAAATAAGTGCTTGCCATGGCTTATTGCCATGTGCTCAAAAGCCCAATTGGGTTTATTATCAGGGGATGTCTTATTTTGGGAGAAACAGGGTATAATGAATACTAGAACCTGAAACAAATGCCTATGAATCTAATTTTCTCCCAGCTGCTTTTCTTTAGAAAATTACAGAACACTGTAAGAAGGAATCCTGTCCTTCGTGGCCTTTGTGCGGCTGGTGGCATAGGAAATCCAAATTAGCAAGAAAGCTTGTTTGGACGGAAATACGTGTTCATATTCTTTCCCATATGAGTCAATTCTATCTAAGATAATCCCAGGGTTGTTCTTACCTCTGCGTAGATGCCACTGCGAAATTCCAATTCTCCACTGAGCAAATGTACTTTCCCTTCCAGTTCTGACTTGCTCAGAGAAATGGAGTCTACATCCTGAGGATGATAGAACAGATAATTAAACATTTTTCAGTTTGGAAATATTGTCTATGTCCAGGCAACCCTATCATTAGGCAGAGCAGGAGGGTAGATCCTTGGGGGCGGTGGGGGTGGTAAGGAGATTAATAGAGCCTGACACTTCCACTTAAAGACACAGGTGCATATCCCAAAGGATCTAGCCAGTCTTAGCTTAATTGAATGGCCTCAATTCACAACGCTGGAGAGGCTGCTGACTCAAGAGGAAAGGTAAACCAGTTTTAAAGCTGGTGAATTCTTGGCTTGCTCAAAATAGAGCAGAAATTATGAAAACAGGCAGCAAGTATGTCTGATGAAGTAGAAATGGAAAGTTGGTTAAAATATTCCACACTACCTTCCCCATTCAAGGATGGCACACAAGTTGGGGGTTCTCCTTGGACTGGTAACTGTGTCCAGGAAGGCCTTTGTAGTTTCATCAGGTGTGCCAGTTGCAGTCTTTCTTAGACCAGGGGGCCTTTGAGACAATCGCTTATGTCTTAAGTCACCTCACAGCTCTGTTCACACTGTATGTAGTGCCAGCCATACAAACCAGGGCTGTCAAAGTCCCGGCCCATGGGCTGGATGTGTCACATGCTGGCTACGCCTATGCCCAGTTTAGCGAAGGGGGAAAAGTTTGGATACGTTGCATGATGATGCCATGATGATGTGAGTTTGACACCCCTGATATAGACCATCCAGAAGCTGCAGTCAGTTCAGAATGCAGCACTGTGGGCAATGGTGAGCTTGCCTTGGTATGCTCATTTAACACCTCTGCTTTGTGAGCAGCACTAGTTGCCAATTTACTTCCAGATGTTATTCAAGTTTCCTGCTGAAAAAAAGAGAGAAGTCCATCTATCAAAGGTAAAATGACACCTTGAGAATCACTCATTGGGGAATATGGCAAGTGATCTCTTACAGCAATAGAGAATGGGTTTGGTCCCTGAGAAAGCAGGAAATCAGGAAAGAAGGAAGGAAGGAAGGCAGGCAGGCAGGCCTTCTTTTGCAGTAGAATTCTGGTTAGTTTAAGGAATTAATCCAGATCTCTTACCTTCTTGAGCAGCACAAATTCATTTTCTGCATCTGTGCGTCTTTTGAATTCCTGTTCATATCTGGAAATATGGAATAAGAGCTCTGTACCATTCGAAGCATGACTCTCTGTGAGTCACCGCAAGCCAAAAAAGGATAAAGACTACCTTTCCCATAAAACGATATAAAGTAAATTGCTTAGGCTATTTACATATTTTGAATGCCCTTGCCCATTCATTTTCTTGTCCATTAGTTATCATTTTCTTTTTTTTATCTAATTGAAGTGCATGATATATATATTTTATAATGTTAATAACATAGACATATGCTGTATTTAATAGAGAGCTGGTTTGGTCTAGTGGTTAAGGCACAGTCTAGAAACCAGGAGACAGGGAGTTCACAACACCTTAGGCATGAAAGTTGGTTGGGTGACTTTAGGCCAGTCAGTTTCTCTCAACCGTATCTACCTCACAGGATTGTTATTGTAGGAAAAATAGGAGGAAAGAGGAGTATTAGGTAAGTTTGCCATGTTGAATTATTTATAATGGCAGGATATAAATTTTAAAGAGATTGCTACTCTATTACTTTTGTAAAAGAATCCAAAGTATTTTATTCCATCCAATGGAGCATTGCTCACTAGCCAGCTAATGTATCCCTTCTTGTGATTATTTGATTGGCTTCCATGTTTCAAAAAAAAAAAAGTCATACAAATTGTCATGAGACATGGACAAAATATTGAATATTCAAGTGCCATTAGGCATTCTTTAGCAGAAAGAGCATCAAAGATTTATTTATTTAATAAACGCTGTTCAGGGCAGTTTTCTTTGTACTGTAGTACAATTGGAAGAACTTTATGAAAACTTCTAAATACTGATCATAATTCATCAGCTATTTTTGGATCAGTGTCTAAATTGTGCTGGAAAGTTTTAAAAAGGCAATTCCGTTTGGGCTGAAGAACAAAGATAAATCTAAGAAGCATGTTTAAAAGTTCTTCTAATCAAACAATATTTATGTATGTATGTATGTATGTATGTATGTATGTATGTATGTATGTACGTACGTACGTTATTAAACTTCTATACCGCCCTTCTCCCGAAGGACTCAGGGCGGTGTACAGCCAACTAAAAAAATAAGGAAGCATTGCAGAAGATGAGACTTGAGAACTGAGGACTATGGAAAACAAAATTTCGACTTTATTCACAATTTTAGAGAGTTTTATGAATGCATTACAGGACATTACCTCCTGTAGATTATATTACATTAATTCTGCCTTGCTTTAACTCTCTTTTTAAGTCTTTTAAATATTTTCCAGTTCACAAGGAAAAAAAGCAAAAGTTGGAAAAAAAAAACCTTATTTCAATTTGTGTAGCTGGTCTCCTCTTTTTAATTGAGACAATTGCTACGTGCTTCAAAAATATTGAATAAAATGACTTATCTAGTCCCATGTTAGTGCCAATGCATACCCCAGCTGAGAACATTAAAGAATCTGAGACTGAGAGTATTTTCCCCCCACATTATTTTTCCCCTCCTCCTCCTCCACCTCCTCCTCCTCCTCCTCCTGCTGATCACCCTCACATTACTTGCACTTGAAGTCCTCCACCAGCTGGTCAATGGCATCATTTTCATTTCTTAGATGCTCCTGGGTATTTAATACACATTGCAGTTCCTTTCTCATGTTGCTGATGAAGTTCTCGTAACACGGTTCAAGGCTTTTCTTGGCTGGAATGACCTGTTCTTGCAAAAGGTTCCATTTGGTCTCAAGGACTTTGTTTTGCATCTCTAGGTTTCGGACCTATTTCATAAACCAGAATCCAACAATAGCATAAATAGCATAACGATTCAAGACTTAACTTCTATCTCTGAAACGAAATTTACTTTGGCCTGCTTTTCGTTCTATATAACTTTCATTAAAAGTAAATGTAGTTCATTATGGATATGATTTCTCTGTAATCATGCGTTTACTAATGTCTTACTTTCTGTCAGTTCAAATCTTTATTGTCAGTGCACTGTCATAGTAGACATTACAATTTCTTATGCTCTAGAGATCTCTGGGACCAGAGTCCAATCTTCTGAAGTTCTGGAGCCTCAGGATATGCACTTCCAAAACAAACAATGAGGCATATTGGGTATCTGCAGAGAAGGAAAGGGGGACCCAAATACACATGTCAGTGTCACCATCACCTACTGTGATTCCAAAAAGACTTTGGATTACAAAGGCCTAATGGTGGCATCTGAGTGACCCAATCATCACTCGTGCATCATCAGTTTGGCATTGCAGTGATTTGCTTGGTTGATGTTGGACCCCTTTTCTCTTTGAGTAAGCCGAGTTACAAACTTTATTAGTACTGAATTGTACTGTATAGTCCAATGATATTTTAAGTAGCGTAAACATGTACAGCAAAATGCATTTTAAGCACAAATAACCATGCACATTACAAAACATATTTTTGCTAGCAAAGTAAATCACGTATGAATAGCTCTAGAAAGCCTGAGTCTCTGTGCCGCTGCCTGCAAAATGTTTGACAAAGGTTTGTAGAGAAGTCAAAATATGAATTCTTTTTCATTACTGAAATTTTCCATATTAATTTCCCCAGGCCTGGGGGCCAGAAGAGCAAGCGAGCCCACACCATTGATGAAGGATGTTTTCATGAGCCACATTGTACTAATCGGTTGGGAACAATATTTTTTATATATTGTACTTATATTTTATTTTAATTCTTGTTAGCTTCCCAGAGCTGCACTTCTGAGATGTGCATTTGTGGAAATAGATATAAAGAAAATATAAATAAATATCAATAATTGGAACACATCTCTCATGGGTCGCAGCAAATGTGCTTGGGCTGAGAGCCAAAGTCCACCTCATTTGGCATACATCATACTAGGCAAGAGTGCATTATGTGGTATTACAACATATAATCATCCAAAGCATGTTAAAAGATCACATATTCTGCATTCTTGATTTGCTTTTCCAGTCAACATCACTGTACGGAAAAACTAAAACTAGTTTCATTTGTAAATGAAAATCCTTTCCAAGAGGCAAGTCCTTTCAGTGCACTCATCTAGAAAAGTAAGTTAAAATTCCAAGTAGAAAGAAAAGGAATAGAGAGCCAAATTCATCTAATCTAAAAGATTAGATGAAAATAACAATGCCAGATAAAGCAACCATCTTGTTTCTTCTACGGTAGCTTAGCAATCTCAATGAAATCCATTGCTACACGAGTAGAAATATAAGCCAAGAGTCTGCTAATATCTGACATATTTCTGGCTTAAAAAATACGTTATATTTGGAGAAACTGTGTGTGTGTGTGTGTGTTTGTGTGTGTGTGTACAAGATAGACAGACAGACAGACAAATAGTAGATAATGATGAGATAGACAGACAGACAGACAGACAAACAGATGCATACATAGGAAAGTTGTATACAAAATTGCATGATAAGGAAATTTGGGCACAAAATAAATGGATATTTGAAGGATGATTTTTTTTCTAAAAAATTTAAATGATGACATGATGTAGAATTTGGAATGACAGACTAATGATTCAATACATGGGGGACTGATAATGACTGGGCACAAGATTTTGGCTTATGTAGCAGATTCGCATTTCAAAACAAGCAGTTTTTCAACATTGGTCTTTATTGAATAATTCTGAGTCAATATTAGGTGCCAACTTTGAAAAGTAAACACTTAGACTTTAGCTCTATGTTGCAATCTCCCCTTAGAGAAAAAACAGAAGCCCAAAGAGGTCATATGTGAGGAACAGTGGGAATTTTTCCCATCAGTAGCCCCCAGAAGCTTGCAATGGTATAAATCAAAGAGGGTACAGTAGCTTGGCTTCTGTGTTTCACGGATGATCAAGCTCATCAGGAGTCTACACCCTCACTTCCTGGTACTTCCTCCAACAGAACAAGAATTTGTTCCAGTGTTATCGGTGGCAAATTGAATGGCTTCGCAAGTAAACCAATATGAACAGAGAAAGAAGATCTCCCCAGAGCCATACTATGTACTCTGGGCTAACACAGACCAAGATTACTTAGGAAGCAGCAGAAGCTCTGCTATGGATCTCTCCATTTTAGAACTGTTTTCTGACTTAAGTAACCAAATGGTCAGCATTAAATTCTGAGTTACTTACATTGTGTTGCTTTTAATTCGATGCCTAAACAATCTAGTAAAAATGGGCATTAGAGAAAACGTGGAAATTCAGACATTTTCTTTTTTTGAAGAATGGACCAAAGTATATGAAGAGATAAGATAATGTATGCCAAAAGCTCAAATGATACCTGGTGAAACAGTTAACATATCTCATGGGACTTTATACCTTTTTTAAAAAAAAAACTTCAAGTCAAAGAGAAACCTATTTCCTCACCTTATCAATGAAGGTGGCAAACTGGTTGTTGAGGCCCTTCATCTCTTCTCTTTCATGATCTCGTAGAATATGTTCTTGAGGGTCAACTCCCACGTGCAACGGCTTCAGAAGCTTCTCGTTGATTCTAACTTCACGGATGCCATCCCCCCTGCCATTCACGTATCCGCCGAAAATCCCACCATTTCCAACTGGACCGTAATGACCCACTGGGCCAACAAAGGCAGGATTACCATGACGTACACAGCCATTGTTGTAGCCACCATAATATCCAAGTTCGTAACCGCCAGGTGCAATTCTTCCTCTTCCACCCAAGTTGGAAAGGCTTTGGCTGCTGAAACCATGGACCCCACCTCTGTTGACTATGGGATGGTACATGGAGGTGACATAGGTCCTATGTCCACTAAGTCCACCGTGAGCAGAGGCAGAGCTGAACCCCATTCCCCTTAGGAAGGTATTCCTGGTTGCTGACACCTGGTGAGTCATTGGGACAAGACGGGATGGTTGAGCCAAGGGAACAGGTGCCACAGAAGCAAAGCTGAGAGTGCAGCCCTCTAGCACACGACCTCAAAGCAAATGCTTATATACACTTGTGGAGGTGTCCTTGATTGGTTTAGCATTTTAATTTAGGAACTTTCACAGGTTTGGCTTGCCTCAGGGACAGAAGTGCTCTTCAAAGTGCAGATAGGAATTGCTTTGTTTGCAAGCTTTCTTCAGAACACATGATGTCTGAAAATTGTTTCCCTCACATTATTACAGGCTACAAAGAAAGTGAAGGAAGTTTTTTCTTCCTTTACTGACCACATTCGGTAAACCGAGAGTATGCATGTTCTGCAACACTGCAGCTCAGCTCTCTTGTTAAGATCCTATTTTACTACTACCAAATAATTTATGGTAGTATCAGTAAAAACATGCATAACAAGGGGGGGAAAAAATCTCTTGATGAAATCAGTACATACCAAGAAGGAGAACATTAGTAGAAATCCTATTTATAATTTTATTGTCCTATCTCCTAAGAATCCTATTCTTACCCTTCATGACTAATATAGAATTAAGGTTCCTTCTCCTAAGACCCACAAACACAAGTAAACACGGACACAAAATTCCCATAAAGAATAGTTTTATGAAACCCACTTCACAAAATAGTGCTCTGTATTTTCAGTCATAGCAAACCCTACTCTGGCCTATCATCATGATCATCATCGTGATCATCACCATCGTCATGATCATCATCATTTTAGCCATTGTCTATCCAGTGCAGGATGAAGGCTTCTCCCACATGTTTCCAACCCATAGAGTCCTGAGCTTTCTTTTGCCAATTGGGCCCGCAATACTTGCGGATGTCATCGATTCATCTTGTTTTAGGTCTCTTTCGCGGATGCTTTTTATCAACTGGGATCCATTCTATGACTTCCTTGGTCCAGCTGCCCTCAGTTCTTCTGACTATGTGGCCAGCCCATTTCCATTTCATGCTGTTATCATATACTTTGGTTTGTTCCAGTGGTAGGTTTAAAATTTTTTTACTACCAGTTCCATGGGCGTGGCTTGGTGGGCGTGGCATGGCTTGGTGAGCATGGCAGGGGAAGGCTACTGTAAAATCTCCATTCCCACCCCACTCCAGGGGAAGGATACTGTAAAATCTCCATTCCCTCCTCACTCCAGGGGAAGGTTAGTGCAAAATCCCCATTTCCTCCCGATCATCTGGGACTTGGGAGGCAGAGAATAGATGGGGGCGGGGCCAGTCAGAGGTGGTATTTACTGGTTCTCCGAACTTCTCAAAATTTCCACTACCAGTTCTCCAGAACTGGTCAGAACCTGCTGAAACCCACCTCTGGTTTGTTCTCTAATTCATGTACAGGTCTTTCTGTCTTGTCTTGTAAAGCCAAGCACGTACTTTTCCATGGCTCTTTGTGCCACTGGTAGCTTTTGTATTGATTGTGAGGTTAGTGTCCATGTTTTACTGGCATATGTTAGAGCAGGTAGCGCACACTGATCGAAAACTATTCTCTTCAGGCATGTGGGAGGTTGTTCCTGAAAGTTATGCTTAGCCTGCCAAATGCTTGCCTACCACATTTAACACACCATTCAATTTCCTTTATTGTATCACCTTCCATTCCATTCACTCTGACATATAAGTCATTATAAACCTGAGAGAAAGGGAAATTTAAATTTAAATCCTTAGTTCATCTGTAAGGATGTGGAGCTGGATTAAAACTGGGAGCAGAGGTGGAAAAGGGAAAAATGCAGCCTTTCTTTTAATATTGACCTTTTATAAACCTGTATTATCACCATACTTAGGACACATGTAGTTTATTCAGGACACCAAGGCACAAATTATTCTTTGATGATGGGATTTTAGAGTTGAAGGAAAACTCATTCATTTTATTCTTCCCACATAGGCAGTAGTTAAAATATGAGTATCCTCCCAACTCTAAGCACTCCTAGCATTCAAATTAAGCACATACTCATTTTCAATATTATTTATTTTATTTATTTATTTATTTTATTAAACCTTTATACCGCCCTTCTCCCAAAGGTCTCAGGGCGATGTACAGCCAAAGATAAAACCCACAACTATATAAAATTAAAAGGCAATTTAAAAATATTAAATAATTTGGCCGAAAAAACTAAAATAGAAATAGAAACAACCCCTTAAAATAGCATTTAGGCCAGCCCAGCTTGGTGAAATAATAGCATTTTGAGGGTGCGGCGAAAGGTGCGAAGGTCAGGAATCCTACGGATCTCTGGGGGCAGCTCATTCCAGAGGGCAGGAGCCCCCACAGAGAAGGCTCTCCCCCTGGGGGTCACCAGTCAACATTGTTTGACCGACGGCACCCTGAGGAGTCCCTCTCTGTGGGAACATACTGGTCGGTGAGAGGCTATCAGTGGCAGAAGGCGGTCTCGTAAATATCCAGGTCCTAAGCCATGGAGCGCTTTAAAGGTGGCAACCAACACCTTGAATCGCACCTGGAAGACCACCAGAAGCCGGTGCAGCTCGTGCAGGAGAGGTGTTACATGGGAGCGTCGCGACACTCCCATAATCACCCACGCGGCTGCATTCTGGACCATTATGGACTGTAGGAGGCAGACTACTAACAGAGTTTACCACCAAGTAATTCCTTTGTGGTGGAGTCTCTTTTACATTCATGTGAGTTTATTTTGTAGGTCCCTGTTTCTATGTTTTCTATATTTAAGACTCACATCCATTTTACGATCAGTTTTCAAGAAAACATGGAACTCATATGCACCACGCATCCTGTAATACAACACAAACAATATGTCAAACTGAGCCAAAAATAAACTGGGAACAGCCGAACAGAAATATATATTGTCCAGGTAGTCAACTTAGGACCACAATTGGGATTGAAATTTCCATTGCTAACCAGGTCAGTTGTTAAGTGAAATTGCACCCAATTTTATTACATTGTTAAACAAACCAATGCAGTTGTTAAGTGAAACATGTGGCTGTTAAATAAATCTCGTTTCAATAAAGGAGAATATTTGTAGCTCAGGGTTGAAATGAGGGGTTCCTTGGTGCGCTCTGAGCTTGCTTGTTTTCTTGCAGACGTTTCATAATCTTAACTAGGTAACATCATCAGTGCTACTGAGGAATGCTGTTTGCTGTCAGTTTATATTCTGGTGACTTGCCTGTCTGTGTGAATGGGGGCGGTCTTAGGGATTCTTTTGTTGGGCTGTTTACTGATGACTCTTTGGCAGTTTCTTGATTAGGATATTGCTTACTTGATTGTTGGTCTGAAGTTAACCTTGGAGTTAATCTATGCTGATCCGAGTGCTGATTACTCATGGAGAGGTGCTGAAGTCTTTTTCTCTTTGGGATTGTTTGATTGTCTCTTTTGCATAGTCTATACCAGGGGTGGGCAAATGTGGCTCTTTTACAACCTGTGGACTTCAACTC
>JANHZT010005605.1:53591-64649 GCA_032468215.1 Stegonotus admiraltiensis
GATCGGCTAGAAGGAAAAAACCTGTTTAAACTCTTGCCGCCGCGCTTCAAAGGGCTGCCCTACAGCTGATTAGCGGTAAAAGGCAGTGTAAAAGGTAAAAAGACCAGTGCGCTCCAAAAACAAATGGGTAGACCGGTACCGCTCTGCAAGCAGTTAAAAGCCTGGTAAGCCAGTACCTCTGCTAAATCCTAAAGGATTGTCACATGACCATCAAACCACGCCCAGAAAATAAGCCACTCCCACAGAACTGGTAGTAAACAATTTTAGAACCCACCCCTGATCTCATTATCTTTTTATAGTGTGGTGACTATCACTGCAGGTAAAGATCCACGGAAATGGATTCTTGCTTTTGTTTCTCAAAACCCATTTCAGCAGTAATGGTGAAAGCTAATCCTAGCTGCAAGAGAGTAAGTTCTGTGAGGTGGTTAAGGCACAAGGCTAGAAAGGGATGGGTTCCAGTCTTGCCTTAGGCATGAAGTCAGCTTGGTGATCCTGGGTCAGTCACTCTCTCTCGGTCCTAGGAAACAGGCAATGGCAAATCATTTTCAAGAAAACTGCAGGGACTGGACCAGGCAGTTGACAGGAGTCAACACTGACTCAAAGCCCTTCCCCCATCCCACCAAATCATTGTTGAGTTTGAACCAGTTTGTAGGCCAGGATGTCCATCTGAACCTGTCTCACAGACGCACATCTGCAATACTGACATATACACAAAATATATCAGTTAAGTGAACTTCATGAAGATTCTTGATGAAAAACGATTGAGATGGAACCCTTCACTGTAAATACACTTTCTATTGTGTAGTTAGCCTGTGAAGGTAAGGACCTTGGAAAACATGTTGTTTTCCTTGGCTAAACAGTTGCAAACTCCTAATTTTGCCGTGCTATTTTAGACCTCCATCACATAAATTTATGCAAAATGCAAATCAAATCTATGATTCGAAGGGATTTAATTGTAATCAAGTTTTTCTAGATTGCAAATATGGGCTTCAATATATCTCATTTGACATAAACACAGCAATATGATTAGCCAGATTTAAATGCCATCTTACCTCTTTGTACAATATGTAAACAATAAGTCATGCAGAAGCATCTAATCAACACTATTTTAGTTGCTCTAAGCTGTCAAAGTTTCTATAAGAGTTGGGGCAGCTTTTCCACCTATGTTGTTTCTAATCACTGTTTCCTTTCAGCATCCTTTTTTATTTATATTTTTAAAAAAATGGGCTATTTATGATTGATCAGACTGTGATGAAACAATTGCTTGAACAGCAACACATCAAAGTAAACAAACAGGAGAGGGGTATTACCTGAAATCCTGGTTGCTGTGATAATTCTGTCTTAGGAAATCACTTTATAGTTCTCCAATTATATTGCTTCCTGTCATTGCAATGGTGTAGAACAGATCCAATATAATATACTTATTGCGAGGACTATACTGAAGATCCCAAAATATCCATAGGTCAAACACAGCATGGTTAAACTGGTTTAAGCTGGAAAAGAAATTGTGTGTGTCTAAAAATTGTACACATATATTCATTAAGATACATGTATTAAAATAATGCAGCAAAATGTACCATACTAACAAAAGATACTTTTAAAAGTTGCAGAAACCCAAAAAAAATAAACATTGCAAAAATAGTGAAGTGATTGTTTTGCTTTGTCTCTCTTCCGAAACCTCTCCCGGCAACTCCAGTAGCAGTCAAGGAGACATAATGCACCTCATCAGTTTTCTCTTTGCCACTACAAAAAGAACGATGTGCAAAACATTTCACTAAAATAAATCCAAGCTGCCTTACACAGGCCTTCTTGATGTATCTGCAAAAAAAGAAGCCCGGAGAAGAATCTGATCTGATATATTTGTTTCTCTGTTTCTCATTTCTGCAAATATTTGGCTCAGACTGATTTCTAAAATGATGACTTGCTATCCATGCATTTTTCCTTCAGGGTGAAGGAAATTCCACTTGTTCCTATATGTCAGGATCTGAAGTTCAGATGCTTTACCTTGAGTACCACCAAGGGATTCTGAGTTGACCAATCCAATATGTTCTACATACTAACACTATTTGAGGTTCATCTACAAGGGACTTTCATTGTGCTAATCCAACTACACCTGGTTTAGAAAACTTGGATAAAACCACTACTTAATCCCAATCTGCCCTAATGCAGAGTGTGATAGATCATTCAACCTCATAACACCTTCACTATGACTAAGCAGTTCTCCCTCTCTCTCTCTCTCTCTCTCTCTCTCTCTCTCTCTCTCTGTGTGTGTGTGTGTGTGTGTGTGTGTGTGTGTGAGACGATGGGTCAACTGCAGTCGACACATAGACAAATGTTGCACAATGTAGGGTAATTCCCCAAAAGATATTGTAGAGCGATTTCCATTTGGTTAATCCACCAATTTCATTTGGTTAATCCACCAAAAAGTGTAAAAAGCAGTTGAGAAATACATCTTGACAGGACAAGGAGAAATACAGGTAGTCCTCAACTTACAACCACAACTGAGCCCCAAATTTATGTTGCTAAGTAAGGTATTTCTTAAGTGAATTTTGACCCTTTTACGACTTTTCTTGCCACATTTGTTAAGTGAATCACTGCAGTTGTTAACTTAATAACTCGGTTGTTAAGTGAATCTGGCTTCCCCATCGACTTTGCTTATCAGAAGGTTGCAAAAGGGGATCACAGGACTCCTGGACCCTGCAACTGTCATAAATGTGAGTCAGTTGCCAACCATCTGAACGTAAATCATGTGACCATGGGGATAACTACAACGTTTGTAAGTGTGAAAAATGATCATGTCACTTTTTTCAGTGATGTTGTAACTTGGAACGGTCACTAAACGAACTGTTGTAAGTCGAGGACTACCTGTATAGCCACAATTTCAAATCAATTTAATAGTAAATGCATTTTAAGAGTTGAAACTCTCCAGATCTATGGATAAGAGCCTGTTTGGTGTAGCAGTTAAGGCACCAGGCTGGAAACCAGGAGATGGTGAATTCTAGCCGCACCTTAGACATGAAACCAATTGGGTGACCTTGAGCCAGTCACTCTCTCTCAGCCTTAAGAAGGAGGCAATGGTAATCTATTTCTGAAAAATCTCGACAAGAAAAAGATGGAGAGACTGGTTAAGGCAGTCACCATCAAAAAACGAACTCGAAGACACACATACAAAAAAATAATAATAACCCTCCAAAAATCCTATGTATGGGTGAATAGGACAGTGCATCACTCCAAAGCCATATGCATGTCCTCCCCCCAAAAAAGATCATTGCTTTAAAAAGAATCTCTAACAAGTGATCCATTGTTGCCTTTTTCCCATATACAGGTAAGTCACGATTTGTGCAAATTGCAATCATTTGATACTAGATTTAGTGCAAGTTGTAAATGGACTAGGTTAATGTTGAGGCTAGCGCATGCGCGGTTGCCATTTTAGACGGTGCTAATCTTCGTGTGTGCAAAATTGGAGAAAGGGAAGATGCCATCGGAGGAAAACAACACAAGTTCCAAAAAGGAAAAGAATTTGGTGTAATTGAATGATACAAACACGGTCATTCAGTACACAGCAATAATAGTAGCATTTAGACTTATATACCACTTTACAGTGCTTTACAGCCCTCTCTAAGCATATTTACAGAGTCAGCATATTGCCCTCCAACAATGTGGGTCCTCATTTTACCAACCTCGGAAGGATGGAAGGCTGAGTCAACCCTGAGCCTGGTGAGATTTGAACCGCCAAATTAGAGGCAGCCGGTAACAAGCAGAAGTAGCCTGCAGTACTGCACTCTAACCACTGAGCCACCATGGCTCATACTTAGGCCACCTAGTATAAAGAACATTGTCTAATTAAAATGTCTAATTATATCAGAACATGACAGACCAGCCTTACCATTCACTCTTCTCACCTTATCAATGAAGGAGACAAACTTATCGTTCAGGGTTTTGATCTGCTCCCGCTCCTCCTCCTTCACTCGAGAAATCTCTGGATCAATCTGGATCCTAAGAGGCTGCAACAGGTTTGGGTTGACCCGGACTGTGTGGATGCCCCTCCCTTCCCCAAAGCGGCCAAGGGATTCGCAGTTCACACCAAGACCACTTCTGCTGCCACTGCCACCCAGACTTCGAGAGCTGAAGCCCTCTGGCCGATAGCGTCTGCCATGACTATTCCCGCCACCAAGACTCTGGCTGCTGAACGCTTCGTGCCTGTGATGGCCGCTGCTTTGGTTGCCAGCTGCTCTGGCTTGGCTGTTGGTCCCTGCACTTTGACTGCTAAATCCCTCGTTCTTTCCAATTCCAGCACCGAAGCCCACCGGCCCAAGACTGTAGCCAAAAGGCGCAGCTCCATAGCCCAGCCCACTACTCAGGTTTGCTCCGGAATATTTCCTGCTATGTTCAAGGAGGCGGAAGGAGGACACACTGCTGCCTGCATGGAGCCCACCGCTAGAAATATAATTCCGCCTCCCATTAAGGGATTTAGAGGTGCAGCATTGCCGGCTCATGTTGGCTAAGGAAAAGATAGAACCCAAGCAGTTGAAAAAGAGGTGAGCTGCCAACAGAGCTGCCAAAGAGGAAGAGAGAGGCTTAAAGAGAGAGGCAAAGTCTTTTCCTGCTCACATCAGGAATTATTCTATATATACCTTCTGGGATCTGGGCTGGGCTACAAAATAGCCATCAGGTTAGGAAGATTATGCTTCCTTTCCTTGGGAAGCATAAATAGTCAACATGCAGGCACATTTTATTTTTATTTTTTCCCCTCCAATGTGCAAATGAAAATGACTTCAAAGAAAAGCTACATGATGCGGATGAAATAATCTGAAATGGAAAAATGTTGCTTGGCTTGCATGGCTCTTAATGGTGATCTTGAGTGACCTAATTAAACTGTTTTCCATATGGCAATTAGACCTGGGCTAAATGATTTCAGAGAAGTCCTTTGCATTTTGCCTTCTGAAACTTCAACATTGCAGCACCTTGTCTCAGGCAAGAGTGAAGATTACCCAGCTTTCAGTTTTAGGGCTTCCTATTCAAAGTTACATAAATCAGTGATGCTCCCATTGGACCAAACAAACCCAACAAGACATCGGTTCCTAACCTCGATGATGCCAAAATGCTGAAACTTGTATTATGACGTCCCAATGCAAGCTTTACCGTCTTACATTGTGATGTCACTTGGAAATATGTAAGACACACAATTTGTGCTACAGTGATGTAAAGCACGTGTGACCCTTGCCTCCCCCCACCCACCAAGGCTGCCTATGCCAACAAATTGAAGCAAAATAAATATTTCCACAAGATGTCTAGAATTTCCCAGCAATTCCGTGGCATATTTTAGCCAAAGTTACTATATAAAACTTGAACGGAGACAATCTCTGATAATTTGATACCACCTGTGAAGGGAAGTAGATTTTTTTTTCCAATTCTCTCAAAAGAAATTTATTTTCAAAGATGAGCCATAGTAACTTACCTCTCTGGCTTTAAATTTGTAATAATTATAATGATTTGATTATTATAGAATAATGGGGTTGGAAGATACCTTGGAAATCTCCTTTCCCTTACCATTCTGGAAAAATGCTTGTCCAATCTCTTCTTGAAAACCTCTAGTGATGGAACACCCATAAGTTTTGGTGGCAAGATTAGTTATTCTCACCGTCAGGAGATTTCTCCTTAGTTCTAGGTTGGAGCTCTCTTTAATAATCTTCCATCCATTGCTTCTTGTCCCGTCCACAGGTGCTTTGGAGAATGGGTTGACCCCTTCCTCTCTGTGACAGTCCCACAAATATTGGAAGACTGCTATTATGTCATCCCCTAGTCCTTCTCTTTGCTAGACTAGACATACCTACCTCCCACAAGTACATAGTTTAGCCTTCATGCTCCCATCATATTTGTTCTCATCTCTAGAGCTTCACCATATTTTTTTTGAACTTTTTTGATTTTCATGAACTGATCCTTGACAAATGATCAGTGATATTGAAGGTAAGTGAAGTGTTTCCAGATAAATTGTCTGGAGACTAATGAATACTCTTATTTGTTTGAAAACTGAGCAGAGGTGGTATTTGTTTCTATGTTATCATGTGAACCCATGGTGTGCCATGTGTATGCACTATGTGATAAACAATGTACATCCTTGCACAATTTGGTAGCTGTCTCACCTTCTTTTCAGGAATTGGACCATTAATTGGATGTTGGACCTTAGTGATCAGATAAGCAAGATAATTGAGACGTTCCAGCTAAAGCCCAACAAGCCATTCACTAATATAAAATGAGAAATCAGTACCACTTAAAAGATGCGATTTTTCCACGGTTTTTCCACAAAAATCACTTTGCAAAGTGAAATATTTAGAGAAAATTCCCCTGCATGTGGTACATGACAAACAGATAGATAGATAGATAGATAGATAGATAGATAGATAGATAGATAGATAGATAGATAGATAGATACACACACACACACACATACACAGGTACACTTTCATTAACATCTTATTGTATGCAGAATGTAGAATGAAAAGTCAAATTGTTCCATTGTATTAATTGTAGGACAGGAACACTTCTTTAGTCACAAAATGGATGAAGATTTGGGTTAGGTCTTATCTTTTATAACAGCTTACCCAAATTCACAAATAATATCTGCCTTTTAGGATCAACCATCAATAGTAAAAGAATATGCAGTCAAGAAATATTACATCACAGACCAGCACTTGGTAGGGCAGTCATAAAGGTCTTGGAAAAGATATTCAGATCCCATGACCTGCAAACATGAAAATAATGCAAGCCATGGTATTATTCCCTGTGGCTCTATGGAAGCAAAATTTGGGTTTGGTCTTTGAAGAAGAAGGGTAGGAAGAGTATTGATGCTTTTTGAACTTTGGAATGGAAAAGAGTTCTGAGAATACCACTGAGAGTCAAGAAAAGAAACAAATGGATCATGGAACCAATCAACTCCCAGAGTGCTGACTCAAGGCACAAAAGATCAAGCTCAAATTATCCTACTTTGGACATAATATTTGAGCACTTAGCTCAGGGGTCAGCAACCTTAAACACTCAAAGAGCCACAAAGGTCCTAACCAGAAGCCCCCATTCAATTCTGGAGCCAACCAGAAGTCCGGTTCCCCCACCATAGAGTCTCCTCCTAGCATGGCTTTTTTTTTCTCTGCCGACTGGAAGTCAGTTCCCCCACCATAGAGAGTTTTCCTAGCGCGACATCCTTTTCCGTCTACTGTCCTAACCGAAAGCCCTATCAATTGTGGAGCCAGCCAGCAACAGGGAGCCACAACAAAGGGATGTAAGAGCCACATGCGGCTCCAGAGCCATTGGTTACTGACCCCTGACTTAGCTCTTTGGAGAAAGATCTCAAGTTGGGAAAGGCCAAAGAAAAGAGAAGAAGAGGATGACCAGCAGGAATGTGGATGGACACAATTACAATGGCAATTGTCATACCAAAGGAAAACCAGGTTAGGGAAGCAACGTCATGGCAAAAATCAATTTATCTGGCCACTAAGAAATTACACCAACTTGATGGCACATTTAAAAAAATCTGTCTGAGAACTATATAGCTTTTCTCCATCTGTGTAGAGCCCCATCTGTGTTTAAATCTGTATGTAGTCAACCGTATTCATTTATTCATGGTGACAAATTTGTAGTGTGGATTTTTATTTTTATTTTATTTTTGTCAGTCTCTTTTCATAATAAGAGTAGCTCCATGATGCAAAATCTGGTAGTACTTAAAGCACAAGACCATGTGTAATTTTTTTCCTTATCATTGTTTCAGAAGAAGCGTTTTAATTTTTTTGGTTTTGTAGGGGTGATTTTCCATGAGGGGCCGATTGCTGCTTCCCCAGCCATTATTTTTTTCAAGGAACACATCCTGCTTTGGAGCCACCAAATCCACCATCTGTGGGGTAACAGGAGGAAGTTGTTCTGCGATTCTATCACACCTTGTTTCAGGCAACTCCCCGCTATTAAAAGGATATTTTCCTTCTGGGCTGCCCTAGGCAGCATTCATTTTCCTCAATGTCTGCAGACAAGGGCTCATTTGCCATGTTAATCCTTCATGCCTGCATGGGTTAATTTGTTTGCAATGGAGAAGAACTGCCAGGCTCACCAACTTCTTGAAGGAGGAACCAACATCCACTGCAATATTATATTGTTTATGGCTAGTAAAGTTTCCAGACTCTCATTTCAGTAGGGAGAGACTACCTTGTAGATGGGTAAAGGGTAGTCTCATGCTTATGCATAAATGTATGATTGGCCTTGGATTTTTTTTTTTTTAGAAAATGGATGCTGCCATCCAGCAATTATTAAAATCTATCACGGTTGTCTCCTTCCGTCACAACAACAACAGCAACAAAAGTCGTGTCCTACATATTTCTATGCTTGTTTATACAGGAAGGATTCAGAGAATGAAGTCAGTCTTTAGTTTAGTGTTTTAACTGCTGTATTTAAAATTTTCCAGAGTGGGATCAGAAGGAGGCACAATGACTTAGTCATGTTAGTGAATTGCCTTGTCCAAATACTGTGCAGCAGTTTTCACCTATGCTTTAAAATAGAGACTGATCCCATTGTCCATGTCTCCCACGATCCAGGATATCAACCACCGAAACGTGGTTTGTTTCACATCCTACCAAAGGTGTTTCAGGTAGCAACACTATAGCTTTGATGGCCAACTTTTGCAGGTTCCAAGTGATATAACACCACCTCAGGCAATGGCTTGGATATCTATCACTTTTAAACAAAAATCCTTTGAGATCAAATGAAATTGATATTTGAGAGAGTAGATCCTGAGTGTCTGGTTGTCCCATTACCACCATCGCCTGACAACCATTTTTGGAGGACCAAAATGGATGATATTGTCCCCAATTAAACTCCCATTCTGCATATATTTCTACTCCAAGTCCAGAGTACATTTTCTATGTTATGTCACTTTGAACACACTAGTCCACTTCAGCTCATGGTAGGCTAACCACAACAAATGATTGACTGCTGTGTAGAATCCCTGGAATACTGCAAGGTCATCTCCAAAGAGCAGCACCATAATGTTCTTGGAGGATTAACTTGCTTTCTGATATTCTTTGAATGACAATCATCATCATCATCAAACAAGTTCACCAGAAAACCACTAAAATGTGGGTTGTGCCTTTCCCCCATTGTAGATCTTAATGTTAATTTGTTAAATTTATATCCACTTTTCTTCCAGGAGCTCAAGGCAGGTACATAGCTTCTTTCTTCCTTTCATCTTTATAGTTTTGCTAAGTTAGTTAGACTGGAAGAAAGATTAAAGTAAGGGAATCCTTAAAGAGAATCCTCAAAGGCTCCTCAAAGAGATTTTCCGACATACTGAAACATGTGTGGAAGTGGTCTTGATAACATGCCAAGATTTAACAAATAATAAACCACTGCTCAAATGCAGTTTTGCAGAATTGGAGAACTTCTTAAGATTGATTCGAGTCTTCTACTGGCTGAGGAAAGGACAGGCAGGAGTGGTAGAATTTTGAATACTGCTTTAAAAATTGTCTTATTGTTCCACACTGAATTTGGAAGGGTTGGCTGCATGTTCTCTGATATTACAGTCTAATGGGATAATAATATGTTAGGAATAATACGCTCCCAAAAGTGTTGGATGAACATGGTATTCTTTGTTTGTTTGTTTGTTTGTTTGTTTGTTTGTTTGTTTGTTCATCAAATTTAGAAAATGAATTGATATTATGAACTTATTGGTAGTGTTGAATTGATATTGAACACAAATCTTCCATGGGAAATAGTGTGTGAAATTCCCAGATTATTTGTTTGCCTTGAATAGGCAACATGTTCTGAGACAGAAAGCCAAAAGGTGGAAGACCAATTTAGAAGTTTCCAGGGCCTCATAGTGTTTCAGAAACATTATTAATTGCTAAGTTGATAACAGGCATGAAGATGACACTAATTTACCCCACTCTTTTTTACCCTTTCATACAATACCTACTAGAATTCTTTGCTAGAATTCTCATAATCCTTTCTTGTTTCATTGAAGTGCAGGAATAATGAATGTTGGTAAAGCAACAAAAAAATCTTTCTCTGCCAACCAGAAGTTAATAAAATTGGCATTTCATCTTCCCCAGCCAAGAACTGCCCATGGCTGAAGAAAGTCCAATGAACAGATAGGCACCGTTTCTCCACTTGCAAAAAGCACTCCGGAGAGACCCTCATTACCTGGTGAAGTGGGGGGGGGGCACAGGGTGGATGTGCAAATCCACTAGCAGGAATGAATCTTTTCAAAGTGCTCCCCATGTTCCTGTTCCACCCACTCTTTGCATTGAGAACTCATTGCAAGCAGAAAAACGGCAGAATATTTTTTTCCTGAAAACCAAGAGTTGTTGGAAATTATGTTATTATTTCATTGTCAGCCAACAAGAGACCAATTAAGTTAATTAATTCTTAGAAGGCTTGCTCTCAAGTGGCCAGCTTTTCAGCTTAAGGGCTTGTTGCACATTGGGTCCTGTTTTGTTGTACTGTAAGCATGTCTAGCAAAATTGTTTAACTTGGCATTTTTGAGATGACTCTCAACTACTTACCTATTAATAGATTTAGACACTGTCTGGCTCCAGGACTACCCTGGGTAGCTCACAATATAAAACAATTGAACAATATAAAACCAATAGAAGTAAACAAAAATAGTATCTGTCCAATGCTAATGTGTCCAATGATGGTCTGATTTATGACCATCATGACTTCTAATGGGCAAGCTCCATTATGGTTGTAAGTTGAGGTATACCTGTATTGGAGGGCATCTGGAGGGCACCAACTCTGCCATCACTTACAATTCAGGCAGAAACCAAGGAAACCTAAAAACTGAAAAGATGCAGTGAGGTTACTATATGCTTATATTGTAAGTAGAAAGCAGGGGTGGGTTCTACTTACCTTTACTACCAGTTTGCAATGAAGCCACACACGCGCATGCGCAGAAGCTTCCTGATGACGTCGGGGTCTGTGGGTGGAGCCTCCCACCGGTTTTACTACCAGTTCTTGCGAACTTGTTTTGTCTTGCCACGTGTTTCAGCTGGGCTAAAAACAACCAAATATAAGGTATGT
>JANHZT010005607.1:17318-34917 GCA_032468215.1 Stegonotus admiraltiensis
TTTCTGGCTGTTCACCGCCCTGAGTCCTTCGGGAGAAGGGCGGTATATAAATCAAATAAATAATAATAATAATAATATGTCCTTTTTCTTTCTTTTGTTTTCAATGCATTTCTGTATTTAAATATAGTTTTTTAAGAAGAGTGGATTTTTTGTGAGATTCCAGAGATCTATTGATTATATTCCTAGATTCCAGAGATCTATGACATATATCTTTGTGAAATGCAGTTAAAAGCTTATCTTACATATTTTTGTATAAAATCCAAAGTGTGTGGTTTATTATTAGTATTCTAATATTAATAATAGATTCTGAGTTAGTAATCTAATTCTGAGGTATCTATTGAAGATCAATCCACAAGTGTCCATTATTTTAAATATTTTAGTTCACAGATTAAATTGAAAGTTTCACGTTAGAAAAAACAATTATATTTTCAACACAGACTGAATCATTAGAGATAGCAAATTAGAAATTAACTACTTTAGTTTTTTTGTGCTGTGTTTTTTAATGTGTATATATCAATATATTCATAAATATTAATTAGTAACTAAGTTGGTTGTTAGGCATAGTGGCTGGGAATGTTGGAAGTGGAAGGGGCCATGTACGCTTTCAAAACCAATACCCAACTTAATGCTGAAATGCAAATTGAATCATCTGTGAAAGATGGTTGCCTAGTTTCCATTTTAATACACTGAGCAATTGAGACTTCACTTCTGCAAATTAGCTCCATTTTTGAATTGCTCTCATTTTCCCTTTAGCATTAAATTGGAATCTGCCTTCTTGCATCTCAAATTCATGAATCCATGTCTTATACTTGGAACCTGAATGGAGAACAATTCTTTCGCTTTGACATATTTTCAACTATTTTAAAGAATGCTATCATATCCTGCTTCAGTCTTCTCAGGATTAAGTTAACCTAGTTTCTTCATTTCTATCTCTACATCATCTTAATTGTTCTCCTCTGAATTTTTCTATGAATCCTTTTTAGAGTTCTCAGAATTAGACAGATTGCTTAAGGTGAAGTTTGACTAACACACATCGTGGGACATGATAGCTCTTTCCAGTTTGTGCAGCACTTCAATTGATACCTTTCTCCATCTTGATATGATTCATTGATAAGTGCACTTTTGAGCCAACTGTGTTGTCATATAATTGTGATGCTAACCAGCCCACAGTTGACCAACTGTGGCCACTGTTAATCAAAATATCACGGGAGAGGGGATTTTATTAAAATCTTTGCTGTAATTACATCTATATAATTACAAAGTTCTAAAGAAGTTACTACATCTAAAGGTGATTGGGCTTGTTCTTGACAAATCCATACTAACACCTGTTTCTTAGTGCATTATTTTCAAGGTGCGAACCTTTACAGTTTGTTCTGTCTCTTCCCAGGCTTCAGTGTCAGACTGGCCAGGTTGTAGTTCCCTGGTTCCTCTTTTTTCTCCTTTTGGTAGATGGAGATTTAGTTCTCTTCTAGTTAACTGACGCTTTACCAGTTCCCCAGTATTTCTTACAGATAAACATTTGACCACATTGGTGGCGAGTTCTTTCATTACCCCAGAGGATGTAGCTAATCTGGAGATTTAAACGTATTAATGGAGAATAGGTATTCCATGACCATGTTGAAGCTTCCTCTCCATGGAATGATAAAAAAAGATTCAGAGTAGATTTCCTTTGCTATGTGTTAGATTTTGCTGTGTTTATCAAGCAGTTAGCATACTTCTTTTTCCCCTATTATTTTGAGTTTATCTTAATAAACCATTTTGATTTCTTTAGTATCTTTTGACAACCTCAATTTATTCTGAGCTTTAGCTTCTTCAACATCCTGTCTACTGCTATAGCTATTTATCAATTAGCTTCTTGTGACCCATCCTGCTTTCCGTTCTCAGTATACTTTCTTTGTTTACAGATCTTCATTGGCTTTTTGTGTACCCTTCCTCATTGGCTTTTTCTGCTGACCTCAGTTTTTTCTCATTATCCAAAATACCTGAAGATTCATAGTTACAAGACCACCATAGAAATGTGTTGCATGTTCAATTAAAAGCTTATTCTGGTTTTTTTTTTCATTCAGGTTTCCAACGAAGTTTTAGTACAACCTCTGCAGCTTCACAAAAAGAGATAAACAGAAGAAATTTCTTTGTCAAGTAAGTGACTTTATAGAAGAAAGAACAGAATGTATATATTCCTAATTTTCTGAGGTTAGAAGATTTAAAATCCCCTTTTATCTGAGGAGGCATGAATCTTCATGATTAAGGAATCATTTTGGTATATGCATGCAAATCCCATATCTATTTCTGAATGTCTGTAAGAAGAACAATGCCAATGATGTTCTGCATATCTATGAATTGTCATGCGGCAGTGGTTGATAGTTGTTAAAAACAAGCAGTAAATGTATTCTGAAGTGAATAACTCAAGATGGTAAAAAATCTAGGTCTATATTGCCACTTTCCTGTCAGCTCATGCTAGACTAAATGGCTAATAATTTTTAAACGCTTGCCTCTCTCATCTTCCATACTTTGTGTTGCTTTTTATTGGAACCTTGCTTAGACTGCACTGGAAGTAACATTAAATACTTACTTGATTTTAACATCCTTGTTTTTAAAATATAGTGAGTGTATTTGTCACATGACAAACTGATAGCTACTAGGATTGCAACAGGAGAGCAATCTTTTTTTTTCTTCTTATACAGAATTTTGGCATATTTAGCTCTTTCACAGCTAATAAGATCATTTAGAGGAAAGGACTATACTTGTAAAATCTTGTTGACTTTCAGTTTAATGTGAATGAAGAAGACTATTTAAAATTTTTCTTCTTGCATAACACGGATAGAATAGAAATATAGTAAACTGATCAAAGAATAAGTCAAATGGACACATGTTTTGCTTTGGAAATTGAATTAGAATCAATTAGTAGAAAGAGGTCTTTGGGCTTAATTTGATACATTGGAGGCCAATTCCCTTTTGCTGTGCAATATTGCATTTTTTATTTTACTTTTTTTTTAAATTTTCAATTAGAAATAAATGTTGTTGCCTTGTTCTTTTTCTCTGTCCAGTTCAAAAAATTCTTCTTTACGGCGCAGTTGGAGCAACACTACTACTACAAGCACAGACGCCCCAGTGAAATTACATGAAGGGTCTCAGGTCCTCCTGACCAGCTCCAGTGAGATGGGCACAATTCGCTACATTGGGCCCACCAATTTTGCTCCGGGCATTTGGCTTGGCTTAGAACTTCGGAGTGCCAAGGGCAAGAATGATGGCTCTGTGGGTGAAAAACGATATTTCACTTGCAAGCCAAAATATGGAGTCTTGGTGCGTCCAAGTCGAGTAACTTATCGTGGGATTAATGGAGTGAAACTTGTTGATGACATCTGTTGAAGAATATTGTTTCAGTTAAGATGAGGATCTCACAAAAACATATGAGGAAAACCTGACTTTTACCTGCATGGAACCCCGTCTTTACCTAACATCCTAAAGCTTCATGGCTCTAAGATGTTCAGTTTGGAAGTGTGCAGTGACTGAAGAATGAGATCTTAGTAGCTTTCACTGTAAAACATTTCTTGCTTGAATACTTCTTGTATTAGAAACATCTTGGATTTGAGCTGCTCGGTTACTCCAATAATAACCATTATTCGAACTAACTCCATTTTGACAGGCTTTGTCTCTTCAAAATGAGCTTTTCATCCTGTATTTTAGTGAAACTATAATGCATCAAGAGATCATACAGCTTGTTAAAATAACTGTTTAAACTGCTTTCTCTAGAAAAAAACAGTAAGATAGAAAAGCGACGGAGAAAGAACTTTGGGAAGCTGTTAGCTTTAGACAGTTTCCTGAAAGCACAAAATGATCAGTTGGAAAAAACCATGAAAAACAGAATTTGCTTATTTGACATGACAGCTACAAAAATGGATATTTTCAGGTTTCCAGCAAAAGCACTTTTAAACTGTGTGCGCACGTGGACGCTTTAAAAAAAAGTATGCCAGAAGCACTTTAAAAAAAAAAGCCTTTGGGACATTTAGTGTGCACTTTTATTTCTCCTGAAGTATTTTCTATGATCCTTTGGATAAGCCATTTGGTAAGTTGAGGCTGTAGCCTGTAGCATTGCACCAGTTATATGTATCCCAAGCACTGTATCCAGAAGAGGCTAGGAGATCAATAAGTGTTAAGATCCTGGAGAAATATGTGCTTGGATGTACAACCCCTCCTGCTTCAGAAAACATGCACCTTCTTGCTATGGCAGGTGGGAACAAAGTCACTTGGTGTGTGATATCATTCTCATCTTCAACTCTCCAGGATGATTTGATCATGATTGCCTTTTGGGAACTGAAATTGCATAAACTCTGTGGATGTTTTGCTGTTGCTGTATTTTCATGTGTTTCTTTGACTATTGCAGGCGCTAGGCTGTTTCACAGCCAATACATCAAGCCAGAGGAGAGTTCAGCTGAATAGAAGTTGAGTACTTAGCTTGCAGGCCAACAGAAGCCAACATGGATGCCAAAAAATTATGTGCAAACCTATAGTTTGCTACCTGCATCCAAAATACATTTTTAAAAAGTATTATATATATGAATGAAAAGCCAAAGAAACCAGCAAATGGTTTATTTCTTCTAAATGAAGTATCTTGTCAAACCGCACTTAAAACCACAACAATTTAAAGCATCATTAAGGACTTTTGGCAAGATTTATTTACTCTGCATAAAATGTTTAATGATAAAATGATATTTTCCGCTTTGCTAGAAGAAATTTTCCTGATCTATATTTCTCATGATCTAGCAACACTGTTACTCTTGTTAATGAATACTTTTGACTAAGGAGAATAGTTACATAATATGGCTATAAGCTTATTTTTAGTTGTAAGATCATGCAAAAAGTAGTTAATGAATTTAAGGATGAAGTTGCACCTTGATGCTTGATATTTCCTAATCCAAAATTAGCTTTCTTAATAGTTAAATTTTATTTTGTTATTTATATTGATAGAAAGGGTTGTTACTAAGCATGGTTGTGTAAAACCTTTGAAAGGAAGTGTACATGGGAGTGTGTGCAAAGCTCCTCTCTTCTAATCAGCTAAATCCTTTTCAAAGCTCATGGAGCTCATATACTTTTTGAGGTTTAAGAGTTGTACATGTACATGTGTGTGAAACAAGTTACTATATTAATCATAAAACCTAGGAAAAGAAGCAGCTGCCTTATGATTTCAAAAGCGGTGCAGCCACCAGTAATACAAAATAAAGCAAATGTTTAAAAATTCCATTTATGTCTGTATAACCTGAAATCTCAAAGACACTTGAGAGTAACAATGTAATCACTGATATGCTCCTTGGTGCTCATTAGGCAATTCACCCCACTTGAATTCAAAGATTCTTTTAGTCAAGCACAATAAATGGCAATCTAACATGCCACAAAACACCAGCCTCATACATTATCTGTATTTCCAACAGTGCCTTTGGGCTCCACAGAGATCCAGCATAGTTCAAGGCTTCATTTGCCTTCAGGTAAAGTCTTCATCATGACCAGTCCCATGGTCGCATCTGTTTTATAATATTGCCCAAAACATGCTCTCAAAGTTCCACGTTCCAAAGTTCTCATTGAGCACCCCACTCAATGAAAAAACCTTGTTAATAATTTAATTGGTCCATAGATACTTTGATATTGAACATAAAGGTGTTATACATTCCTTGTACTGTATACTGTATCTTTTGCATTATATTTCTCTTTCACCCTCTTCGTATTTGACTAATGACGCCTCCAGGGAAATGCTTAACGTAATTAAAGAGTAAAAATGTATTGATACTTTTTGGTGCAACAGTTCTGTAATCAATTATTAGTGTATTTTTGCAGTATTTACAGATTATCATTGTCATTTGTTACATTTATATCCCTCAATTATTATCGTTACTCTGGTGATTATAATAATAGTTTGCTTCAATCACATTATTCAGTTTCACAGAATGTTAATGAGTGCAATTTTCTACATAATAACAAACCCTGCTGAGTTTAGTGTAACTTATTCCCAGTTTAGTATAGGATTGCACCATATATTTTCAGACAAACTTATTACACAAAAATGTCTACATAATTGCTATGCAAGTATACATACCTTGTACTAGAGATGAACACTTTGGGACAATAATTTGAAAAAAGTACTTCAGACTTTAACGAATAACTGCAACATTTTTTCCAGACTTACGCAGAACCCTGAAAAAGTTGACTTGCATTAATGAATAGTAGAAAAGGCTTGAGCTTGTGCCAGACCTTAAGTATTTTTTCCAAATTATTTTCAAAGCATATAAACAGCCCTTGTATGTATACTCAATGGAATGTAGCAGCTAGTTTATAGTTTCATCAGATAAAATTATCAGAAACCATGGCTTTATAATATAATATATTACTTTCCTTGGCTTATAACTTGGCTCAACTCTGAAGTAACTTCATTATTACTTGTTTGATCCAAATTAGATTAAGTATAGTTTCTTATTTGCCAACTAATATCAAATCAGTGTGGGTGTACTAGGAAGCTAAATTAAATTAATAAAGTGCATGCTAAAAACTGAAAGACTGAATCATAACCACAAAGTTAAATGTTGCCACTATGATACTTCTGAAAATAATTGCTAAGCCAGGCAGAAAGAATTTCAGAAGACTAACAATGCCTACTTATTTCCATTGAGTTTATCCCTAATAATTCAATCCAGGATTGAAGATTTCATAATTCAGTTTGATTGATATATAATTTCAGAAAAATAGAGCCTGTTAACATCAGAAACTCTCAAACTGGAGTTTTGTGGAATCCTTTAGATGTTTTGAATGTTTCTTGAAGCCATGCATTATTATTTTTTGCTTGCTTGCTTGCTTTCAACTTACTCTTGACTCCTGGCAACTACAGTTGCAAGTACATGCAATCTAGGCCAGTGGTTCTCAATCTTTTCTTCATCATGGATCCCCTTTAAATACCTTTTGTGGCCATGGACCATGGCCAAGGACCCCCAAAACTTAATATTTAAATCATAACATTTCTTCAAGCCTTCGTTTGAAGAACATCAAGCTGTGACAACATCATGACTCCCCAGGGTTCTGTAAACCACAAGTTGAGAACGACTGGTCTAGGCAATATTTTTGGAAGTGTTTTAACATTACTTCCAAGGGCTTAGAGAAAGTGAATGGTCCAAGGCTGTCCAGTCAACTTCCATGCTTAAATCAGGATAAAGACTCAGGTTTCCCTGCTCCTAGTCCAGCATCTTAATTTCTAGAGCAAACTCTCTAATCATAAGTAGCGTGGGGCTGCTTTAGATGTTCATGTTTTACACTATCAGCAACAATTCCAATTGTTGAAAGTAAGTATAAAATTGAAACGTACAAGACTAAGCTGCCTTTGGGACATTGTGTGGAAATATACTGTATAAATGAATGAATGAATGAATCACATTAAAATGTAATTTTACTTTCTAGATTGTAATTACTTTTGATGCCAAACAGAATATTTGTAAAGTAAGATAGTAAAACATTAATAATTCAGGTCACTAATTGTAATACATAAAAGTACACTTGATCAAAACATTTCAGCAACTGTCAAAAATATAACTGATCACATTTCAACAACAACAAAAATACTCTGGTGTGATATTTGGCTAAACACAAGTGACCACTTTTTCCCTTTGGAGAGTTAGTGGTTTTTTTAAATCATCATTCAAATAATCACCCACAATGCCTTTGTAACTTCACTTCTGTTGGAATCATGTTAAGCTTAAGTGCAGCTTAGAAGGGAAAATGGATCTACTATGACGGCCAAGTATAATCACCAAGAAATAATACTGTAATAAAAGAGTGGTAATGATTTTGTCTGTCCATTATTCTAGTAAGCCTAAATAACAACTTAAGGTTTTGCAAGTTCTTTTACGTAGTTTATTTAGAACAGTTGCCCAGTCCTATTTAAATGATTTTGTTTCTTCTCCTGATTCTTGGAGATTGCCTGGACAACTCCCTGCAGTTTTCTGGCAAGTTTTTTCAAAAGTGATTTGCCATTGCCTCCTTCCTAGGGCTTAGAAAACAACTGGCCCAAAGTCACCTTTTGTGCCTAAGGTGGAACTAAAACTCGCAGTCTCCCAGTTTCTAACTCGATTCCTTCACCACTATACCAAACTGGCTCTCATTTAAAATGAATAGCTTCCCTCTAACCAGCACAGATTGTAACCTCTGACCCTCATAGCCTGAATTAATGCTAATCTAGTTCTATCAATTTAGCATTTCTTAAGTTAATAGCAAGCTTTCTATTCAAATTTTCATTCCTTGTTAGCATTATTGTTAGGTATTTAACTTTTGCCTGACTTTTATATACTGACCAAATGTATTTCATATTCCAGTAACAGTAATTTTTGAGTTGTGAAGATAATACACCATTGAACACATGCCTTCCTTTACAGTCATTTTATTTTCATGCCTTTAGGTTCACTACACTAGATTACAATACAAATACAATAGAAAATATGTAATGACCATATATTAGTATTTATTTTTGAGAAGGATCCCTGAAATGCATAGGCCCTTGGTTTATGAGTAATGTTGCACAAGCTTCTGTACAAACATGAATCACATTCCTAATGACAAAGCTGTAATACAGACAGAGAGGCACAGAGGGTTGAGACATCCAGGTGTTAACTGCAAAAGGCCTTTGAAATGGTAGTACTTATTTAAAGTTTGGGCATAGCTTGATGGCTTCACTTACAGAAGCAGATTTCTGAAAGGAAATTCTTAAAAAGAACAGCAGCTATTGTGCACTGCAGAATGAGCCCAGCAAAACTCCATTCCCCTGGCCTAAATTTGTAGATTCAGAATGAAAGGAAATAAATACATTTACTGTATGTTCTGTTGTGTGTTGCGGCACTTCTATGTATGCCCACTTCAAGAGTACATCCCATGAAAAACAGGCTAATTTTTGCAATATGCTTTCTATCTGACTTCTCATGCATCTAATACCAGAGGAGACACGGAATGTAAAAGTTATACCTACAGCAGTGTCATTCCAGACAAAATGGAGAAAAAGGGTGTTCTATTTGAATGTCCTTATTTGAAGCATCCCTTGCATCTTTGTTAGAATTCCACTCCCTTTCCCACAAAGAGAATACTCTTCCTGAATTTCAGAACCTGAAAAAGGGCTGTATAAATGGTATAGCTGTGGATCTAGGAGCATACCTTCTATTAGTCTTACCCATGAACATGACCCCATTCTACCGTATTTAACCTGCTGTTCTCCTAATATGTTGTTCAAAGCTAATAAACTTACAAATGAATGGAAACTACAATTCAAGGTTGGCCTTTCTAGTGTGATACTGGGGTTCCACTGAGCCAGACACTTCTCACGGTGCTCACCAAGTTTGCTGTACACCTATTATTATTATTATTAAAGTTGCTATATTGCAAAACAAAGCAAATTCCAATTCTATCTTAATTTTACTCTGGGCTCACATGGGATAAAAACTAGGAGGTTGACCGGCTGTATTATGATAAATCAGCAGTTGATCTGTAATTCATTTTATCCTGCTCATATAGGATAGTTCTGAAAGAAGGAGCCTTTCGATGGTGTTCTAGTACCATTTAATTAAGTTTATTACTCAAGGCAAAGAAATTGACAATGTTTTGGAGGCAGCTACCAAGGCAGATGTTGAAGGAGAATAGTTGGAGAACTGACTCATACCATAAATACAGTAGATTAGGAATCCTAGTGTGTTTCCCCCAAAATAAGACCCTGTCGTATATTTTTTTGAACCCTGAAATACGTGCTTGGCCTTATTGCCATGCGTTCAAAAGCCCGATTGGGCTTATTATCAGGGGATGTCTTATTTTGGGGGAAACGGTAGTTTCTCCTTGCCTCTGCTTCATTGATTTTCCTATAACTGTATATTTTTCTCCCAACTGTAATTATGGGGGAACTACTGTCTCTCTCTCTCTGTGGTGCTTCTCTTCTGCTGCAGTGCAACTACAGTGTGTGTATAAACATCAAGACTTCGCATCAACCACATTCATTTTTTGCTCATTGCTTTTCCCTGTAAGACTTCAAGGTAGGGAAGCATGAATGTATGTTTTCCATATAGCTTCAGAGCTCATGCCTCAGAAAGAGATTTACATCACTGATCAGCTAAAAGGCAAATTGTGTGATATATTCCTTCAGCTCTTCCCTAAACTTGCCACTTTGACCATATAAGTTATTGAAAGTGATTTCTGCCCAGGTGGGGGGGTTATTCTTGGGGAACACACTCCTTTATAGATCAGCATGATTCCCATGTATTTGTGATGGTCTGACAGCTTCAGTTGTGGTCTGTTTGCTGTCCCTGGCATAGCATTTGATGCTATTCTGTAGTGTAACTTAAATGCTTGATGATGCACTTGTGCTAGATACTTAACAGGCTTGTCCTGGATAAATAACTGCTGTGGAAAGACTCAAGATTCTCTTCATAATGAGGTCTGTAAGTTTTGCAAGCATCAAGATAAATTTATTTCTTTAGAGCAGGGGTGTCAAACTCACATCATCACTGAGGTGTCACGTGATGTATCAGGACTTCCCCCCCTTCACTAAAATGGGTGTAGGTATGACCAGCGCGTGATGCATCCAGCCTGTGGGCTGGAAGTTTGACAGCCCTGTTTTAGAGAATTATATGGCTTACCATCTTATACACAATAATCTTAAGCAACCACAACTCAGTACAATGATTTTCAAGGGCACAAAATTACACACCACTGAGGGTCTTTTGCTGAGAAGGTAAGAATGGCTACTGGTTTGTGGAGCTTTCTATGAATTCTGGCATATACTAAAACTATAATTAACATTCCAGAGAAATTCTTGGCCAGTGCTGTCCTTGGCTAATGGAAGAGGCAAAACAAGGGTACAGTACACACACAGCTACATAATGTACACAAATAAGCTATGACATGAGGTTTGGTATAGTCACTGCAACATCACAACCTGCTTCAGTATTGTATTCTGTATTTTACAGAATCCAGAACTCTGCTTTTAATTATCCTGAGCTGAATCAAACAGTGATAAGATTAGCATAAACCAAAATGATCATCTAGTATATTCTGTCCCATTTTCACAAGAGAGCAAACCGCTTCTTAAACAATAAGTGTGTGAGAAAATACTGTAGGTAACAGTTTTGCCACCATAATTGCTTATATAGAAGCATGTTATTTGAAAGTAAGGTACTTGCTAGAATTCTTCTGTTGCAACCTTAAATTTCCTTGTAATTTACTGGATTTGAAAAACGTGTTCCTTGGATTAACTGTTTCCTGCCCAAACTTTCAGGAGAGAAGCTTCATACTTATTCCAGTAAATTTCTTTCTTTCAGATGATACTGTTATTTAGAAGCAATTACTGTATGGTAAAATCTCTTGTCCAGTTTCTCATACTCTTGCAATTAAGGAGGGCCCAGCTGTTCCCCTCTTGTGAAGGCAGGACGGACTGGTTTGGTAATTGCTGGTCTTATCAGTATAAGGAACAATTCTCGCAAAGAATATGATTTTTGCTGTATGCAAGTAGAAATGTCAAGCAGGAAACCCACATACTTACTAATTTAAGCTCCCTGACTCAACTACAGAACATGGGGCTGCCTATGTAAAAGTGATAATAAGTAGTTGTTCAGAGCAGAGAGAAAGCCAGCCTCACTTCATATTTTAAGGTTCTTGGTTATTTCCTGGCAGGACCATGATATTCTGTCACTGGGATGGGTTAATAAATGTTCTATTTGCCTAATTTACAGAGCAATTTCTATTGACTGTTATTACAGCAAGCCAAGAGCCACTGACAGTCAATAATTTGCTTTCATTGAGGAATCTCACTCATCTTCATTTGCATATAAGGCCTAATGAAATTAATGATCTTATGCAATGCAAATTGCACAGAACTATAGCTGCGTTTATTAGGATCTTAAAACAAAGACAGGAGGCACAAATTGGTCTTCATTTATCTTAACAGTGATGCAAACATTGGGTCAGCATAAGATACTACTAGTACCACATAATATACTACTTTTTTCACTTAAGCTAGAAAATTGGTTGAAAGTTGCACACCTGAGTAGCAACTTTGGTTCAATGTGCTAGTTTACCTGCTTGGAACAATGCTAATATCTTCATTTGTATCAATATTCTCATACCACAGGCATCACCATATCTTTAATTTTTTCACCCAGTAGGTATTACTGTGTAGGTACAATTTTGGCAACTAATCACAAAGTAAGATATTTTAATAAACCTTTTCAATTCAAGTCAAATTAATGGTTGTTTTTAACAAGCTGTGAAGCATGTTGGCTTGTGGCTCTATGGCATGCTGAATTTTAATATAATTGTTGTTTTAAGTCCTAATTTATCAGTATATGTACATATTATATATAAGTGGCGGTGAACCTTTTACTCACCGAGTGCCGAACAGGTACGTGCTTCATGCACTCCGTGTGCACGTGCTATCTGCACTGATGTGCAGCTCCTCCCCTGTGCACTGCGAGTACAACACCATCTGTGCATGCACACAGATTTCATGTGCGCCCCTGTGCGCTGCATGTGGAACCATACTATCTGTATATGCACATGGCTTTTGTGTGTGCCCCTATGCGCTGTGCCCACAACCACACCATATGCATATGCACATGGCTTTCATGTGGCTCCCCCATGCACTGCACATGTACACAGATTTTGGGTGCCCCCCATGCTCTGTGCACGCAATCGCACCATCTGTGCATGTGTGGTTTTAACACCTGCAATGCATGCACATGAACACCATTTACACATGCACGCACTGCGTGGAAGTACTCTCACGTACATGTGCAAATGCGCACACATGCACAGGAGAGCTCTGAAGATCAGCTGGGTCTCCTGAATGGCGTGTAAGCACACCGAAGGCCCGAACATCAGCTGGGGTGCGCGCACATGTGCAGCTGCAGGTGAGTTGGGTGACAGTTCATGTGCCTGGAAAGATGGCTCTGCATGCCACCTCGGGCACGTGTGCTATAGGTTCGCCATCACTTTGCTTTGAAAAATGGGCAGTGAGGATTTTCTAACATCCCTTTCTCCTAAATTCCTGTTCTATAAAAGCCTTTGGCTTGGTTCCTAGACCACTACGCATATTATAATAATTAGTATCTTCACACCCTGGAAGAATTGATATTCATACCAAAGGACTCTCTTCCTCTGATTGCCAAGCTT
Organism: Stegonotus admiraltiensis; assembly: GCA_032468215.1. Lineage (NCBI taxonomy): Eukaryota > Metazoa > Chordata > Lepidosauria > Squamata > Colubridae > Stegonotus > Stegonotus admiraltiensis. The sequence continues at coordinate 30,495 of JANHZT010005607.1, forward strand.
TGCCCTCAGCAATGATATAATGACAGTGACATAATGAGAGTTTCAGTAGTATGCAATCTGGCCTTTACTATCTTGATAATCCTTTGCTCGTCTGCCACATTTTGGCAGATTCATCAATGACACGAATACATGCTGAAAGATAAGTGTTAGATTTAACTGCTCAACGGTTGCCAACCAACGATCACAATAGATGGGAAAAGGAGAGTGTTTTTTACTGCCTTGCCAAGGTAGTCCATTTCATTTGGTCATGTTCTTTGACTTTCTGCAATTTCCACCTCAGAATAAAAGGAGTGACATTGACACATTTAGCTATTCTGTTGCTAAATACAACAGAATAGTTTTGCATGCACGTGGTAGCTATGATGCTATTTGAGTATGAGCTCTTTCAGAGTCCATGTTATGTGACTTTGCCTTTGACAGGACATTTCCCTACCTTCTCTAAAATCATGAGGACATCCAAAATATTATTTGGCAGTATAGAAAATCCCTAAACATTAAACACTTGGCCAATGAGTTTTGAAATGGCATATAAACAACTAAGAGGAAGCAGCACACAGGAAAGGCCATAGCAAACAACCATGCAAGTGATATTATGCAATTGAGAGCAGGGCCTTGCTTGTAATAGTGACTATTATCTCAGAGAGTTATGTGTTTTTAAAGGTGTGATTGTGTAGGTGTGTATATAAAGGAGCACTGATAAATTGAAACTTATTAAGAGATTTAAAAAAAAAACAAGCTTCAGGGGTGATGGCACTTCAGAGCAGATTGGCACATAACAGAAGGGAATTTTGTTCCATTCTCATACTTGCTATATGGTTGACACTGAAGTTTGTGCCAAGGCTCACAAGTCACATGGGAAGAAACTCAAGAAGATTAGAGTTTGATTGAGCTGGTTCCTAAGGTGAAGGTCCTCGTAACTGCTGGCACAGAGGTGGGGCTGAGGTTTCCAAGGGAAGGCCTTGCTGTTGGTATCCATAGTTAACATTGCCACAAGGAAAATGGCGAAGCCTGAAGAGAGGCACTTCCTTAACACTGGCTGTAAGTGAAGATGGTTCTAGAAGAAGGGAAGAGCTTGGCAGCCTTCCAGCCATTATGCTGGGCCCCAAAGTACAGCTGCCTTCATGCCTTGAATCTTCCTGCTCTGTTGCCTCTTTTTCCAGCTGAGAAGTCTTTTTGACAACTGGCTTCTCTGAAAACCAAGAGCCATATGTTGGGTTCCAGAGGTTGGTAGGCTTGTTTCTGGATCCCCGGGTTTTGTGGAGCTCTGTTGCAGGAATTGATTGAGTGTATGCCATGTTGACATGTCCCCCTTCTAGGGAAGTCTGGATGTTAGCCTGGGTAATTGGCTCAACAGCGGCTGCTTTCATGAGAGCTTTGCCTGCTGGAATGACAAAAGGGAGAGAGGACGCAGAAGGCAGGAGCTGCTCAGCACCCTTTTTCTCTCGCTGCGGCAACACTAACAGAGGAGGAATTGCTTCAGGATCTTCAGGACGCACAGGAACCTTTTCTTCTTCTTCAATGCATGGACCATACTCCACAGGCAGAACCGTATTGATGACATCAGGATCCTATAAGGATGGAGAGACAGTAGTTCAACATGTATTTATCTTCTAATTATGACTGAAACACTAATGGAATCATATATTTTTGTTCATAAACAGAGATATTCTCTCCCTCATCTTCCTGACAATATTAAAATTCACAATTACACAATAAATATGCTAGGCAGAAAATAAGACTGATAAACTAGTCTTTCACATGAGTAAAAAAAATGTATGGATTCCATGTCTTCAGTGTGGAAGTCATGTTTATGAGTGGATTCCTTAAGACAGCAGCAACTTTTTCTTATGCTCATGAAACTAGTTAAATTGCTTTAAGAAGAGCTACTGCTACTAAAAAGCAGAAACATCACCTGCCAACAAAAGTGCGTCTAGTCAAGACTATGGTTTTTCCAGTTGCAATGTATGGCTGTGAAAGTTGGACCATAAGGAAGGCTGAGTGCCGAAGAATTGAGGCCTTTGAACTATGGTGCTGGAGAAGACTCCTGTGAGTCCCTTGGACTGCAAGGTGATCAAACCGGTTAGTCCTAGAGGAGCTCAATCCTGACTGCTCTTTAGAAGGCTGGATCCTGAAGATGAAATTAAAATTCTTTGGCTACCTAATGAGAAGGACTCACTGGAGAAGAGCCTAATGCTGAGAACAATTGAGGGCAAAAGAAGAAGGGGATGACAGAGAATGAGGTGGCTGGATGGAGTCACTGAAGCAGTCGGCTTGAGCTTAAATGGACTCCAGGGGATGATAGAGACAGGAAGGCCTGGAGGAATGTTGTCCATGAGGTCGCCATGGGTCGAACATGACTTCGTGACTAACAACCACAACAACAACAACAAAAGAAGAGCAGAGAATGCCTACTCTTCTCTTAAGAAGATGCATGATCCAAAGAACTTTTTTCAAATAATTCTTGAAGTGTGCACAAGCTCACTGTGGTTGATCAACCCCACTGCTAAACAGCATATTGTATTTAATGGAATATTGAAAAAATAGGAACTGATTAAAACAAAAAAAACTTTTTTCATATATACAGTTTTAGGATTGGGTGGAAGAAATATTTAAGAGACAGACTCTTCCCTGTACTTCTGATCTACAGCGCCATGCGGACCACCAACTACATCTAAAAGAAGATAAGATTGTCTTTGGAACACATGCTGAGGATATAACTACTCTGATTATGTTGGGTTCTGTTTTTTTAAAACCTTTACCCATTTTGGGTGTATTAAACATGTAAGAGAAAATGATGTGGGAAAAGAAAATGATGTATATGTGAACCTGGAGTATATTTCTAGAATGTAGCCTTTTCTAGTAAAATGACTTCAAATTGTGCCTGCACTAGCATCCAAAAAACATCACTCTAGTTTGGGGAAACCAAATACAATTAACTCCAGGTGTGCTGAAGACTTACAGATCTGTGCAAATATGGTCTATTTAAGGAGGACAATAAAGGCCATAGATAAGTATCTATCAAAGCTAACCATCCCTTTTAGATATGGATGGTCTATTCTTTATGTGGTTGTGAGATGGTTGAACTATTCTTTCAATAATTGTTTGCATTCCCCACTTGCCTTGCTAAGTGAGGGCTATGAGCCCAGAAAGTTGAGAAAAAGACATTATCATTCGGTAGGCTTGGCATGTTTCCCTTTTGTCTTTTCCTGCACCATGTTTACACACACAGTGATGGAGCTTGAGAGAAATGCTTACCTGGGTGCAGTATTCAATCCTCTCCAGAACAATGGCAAAGTCTGGCCTGTCTTCTGGCTGGTGTTGCCAGCATTGGGTCATTATTCGATATCTACAACAGTAGAAGAAGAAAATGAAGTCCACAAGAAAATGGCACTAAAGGACAGATTTAGGTTGACATTCAGTTTGTCACAGCATAAGAGGAAACAGTATCACAATGACATTTTTTTATATTACCATTCAAAAGTGAATTTTTGATCCTTGTCAACTAGCATCATAGCTGCAATTTGAATGATAACAATAGAATGGCATTCAGCCATTGCTTGGCTAAAACTGGGCTAAAACTAGATGCTTAATCTAGACTAAGCTATATTTTTGGATATTGCCCAAATAACATACATTTTGTGTGTGTGTGTGTGTGTGTGTGTCTTTGAGTCACAGTTGACTCCTGGCAATTGCCTCGGTTAGTCCCTGACATTTTCTGGCAAGATTTTCAGAAATAGCTTGCCATTGCCATTTTCTTAGAAAGTGAATGGGCCAAGGTCACCCACCTAGTTTTGTGCCTAAGGTTGGACTAGAACTCACAATCTCGTGGTTTCTAGACTGATGCTTAATCACTACACAAACTAGATCTCTAACATCTATCTATATAAGAAAAAAAGTGGAATCTTTGATTAGCAATTTCTTAGAAGCATGAACTTATTTATACATCTATACAGTTATCTGTAATTAAATAAATTAAATCTACATTATTTACAAGAAAAGGCATTTAATTAATACTAGAGAATAAGAACTTTGAATAACAGAATATCTATTGATTAGGATGGGCTATGATGGCTGGGACTATTCATCAAAAATGGGCATCTCTTGAACCAAGCAAGAACAGCCATCCTGTGTCCTAATGAATAATGAAACTGTTATTCCAGATGCTGATTCTAAGACAAAATGGTACTTTAAGTTTGGGGGAACTCAAGCGATGCAGAATTACCACAAATTTCTACAATAAGAAACTCCCTAAACAGCTTATTTTCAATGCTCTCTGAATGCTGATTGCTTAGTACCAAGGAAAGGAGTTCTCTATATCAAGGGTCTCCAACCTTGGCAACTTTAAGACTTGTGGACTTCAGCTCCCAGAATTGTGCGAGTTGAAGTCCACAAGTCTTAAAGTTGCCCAGGTTGGAGGCCCCTG
>JANHZT010005607.1:54029-65343 GCA_032468215.1 Stegonotus admiraltiensis
GGCACCCTGAGGAGGCCCTCTCTGTGGGAGCGAACTGGTCAGTGGGAGGTGTTCGGTAGCAGCAGACGGTCTCACAAATAACCAGGTCCAATGCCAACTAGTCCAACTCCCCACCCAAGCAGAAAACCCTACACCGTTTCTGAGAGATGGCAGTCCAGTCTCTTCTAGAAAGCTTCCAGTGGTGAAGCTCCCACAACTTCTGAAGGCAAACAATCTTCAACAGTTTGCTATCAACATTCACCAGTGCGCTATCAACCTATCATGATTATAATGGAAATAAAAACTGCCTTTATTGCCAGCCCCTCAATGTACCTAATCAAATGGGAGAAAGAGGTCCAAGGTGCTTCAGAATTTCTTAGCAACCAGAATACCTTGAAGCTAATGCTTCAGATACCAAATGCTATCTTTTAGTGACAGCCTTCCCAGAAACAGGAAAGCTGGAAGACTTCTTTGTCACCAGCTCGGAATGATGAGGTGCTAGAGGAAACAGTATTGAAATTTCTTGAAAACACTACTGGGAAAGACTGACAACTTGCTAAAAGTATTGTTTTAGGGAAATGTTTGTCTCAAACTTGGATCCAACGGTTATCTTCAAGGACACCCAAAGCAGTTGTGCTCTGGTTGAGATGTAGCAACAACAACATGGAGTTATATGGGAAAATTTATGCTGTTCAGTCTTACCCCCTGCTTGGTGTAGAAATTCAAATTAAAGCATCTCTGACCAAATGGCTATCCAATTTCTTTGGAATGCCTCCTATGTAGAGGAATTCATAACCTGTCTCTTAGTAATAGTTCTTACAGTCAAACTGCTCTTGGAATATGGAGTATTTTTGACATTTACAGTAACTGGAACATACCTTCCTATAACTTAAAACTATTATTTTTTGTTCTATACTCTGAGATGACAGATGTGATAGAGATCTCTGTATAGAAATAAATAAATATGATAAATAGATCTTCGTATGATATCTTCAGCTAATTGAAGAGTACATTCCATAGTCCATAGTCTTCTTTTATCAAGGCTAAATATTTCCTGTTACTACAGTCTCCCTTTATAATTCTCCTTATTACCTTTGCTGCCCTTTACAGACCTCATTGTCAAATTCTCCTTCCCTGTGAGGGAGTCAACTTTGGGTTGCTGTTTGCTCTTTTGGAAACTAACTGCATTTGTGCAGAAATGCTTCCCTGTTACATTTATACCTTCACTCATAACATAACTCGTTACTCCCAAGCACCCAAACTGGTTTTGCAGCTGCAAAAGTGATAAATGAGCAGCACTCCTTGATTTTTTTCAAGAATGTGCTGATGTCCAGAGGCAGCCCCACTGAATCCAAGCCTTTAGCTTACAAAAGCAAATGCCAAAACAGAATATGGAGAGTGGGGTGGATGTAGGAGGAAAAACGATGAGCAAAGTGAGTCTCCAAAGTTGAGAAATGGAGGCAATGTCTGGAGACTGGCAGCTGTTATAAGCAGTCAAGAGGGCTCATTCAATTGCCTGGATCACATGCTATGATGAACAGGACATTTTGGTAGGAGTCCTGCCTGGAACTTGGAATTTTGCCAAGAGCTTGGTAGCAATTAGAAAAGGAGTAACCATAACAGTAACTGAAACAGTACTTCATCCCAACTAGTACAAGAACTTTTGGGACAAGTCAAACATTGTATGCTACTTTGTAGGGTTTGAGATTTTTGTTTGAACTGGGTATTAAAAGAGTGAGTACAAAGGATTGAGTATTAAATGAATATTTTTATGGCAACATCACCTTGTCTAGAACAGGGGTCTCCAACCTTGGTAACTTTAAGCCTGGAGGATTTCAACTCCCAGAATATTCCAGCCAGCTTTGCTTAAAGTTGCCAAGATTGGAGATCTCTGGTCTAGAAGGTTGACCCAGAGCAAGAGCCTGTTGCTGAGAAAGAAGTATGTTGCAATAAAGCTTTTATGGACAGATTTGCTATGTTGTGGTATGTCCAGTCCAATGAGTAGTAATGTGGAACTATGAATTGTCAGATTCAGCTTTCTTTCCAACATTCTAAAGTCAGAGAGGATGTGATAGAAATTCACATGGGTGAAATTCACATTGCCTGACCCCAGAAGGTGCAGCAGGAAGGGGTACATTAAAATTATATTGAAGTATGTTTGCAATTGTTCTGATTCATGCGCCCAAAAGATACCATATTTCATGTAAGTCAGCCTGTCTGGTTGGTCCATATCAAATTATATACGGTATCTACCAACTACTACAATTCTTTTCCTTGTTATTCCACTGATCCTCAGAGGTCCAGCTGGTCATTTCCTTTTAAATATGATCTAGTGTTCTGTTCTATTTTGGTTTCTTTTTTTATGAGGGCCTGAAAACTGTTTTCAATGATATGATTTGAACTTTAGTTTTGGTTTTTATTCTCCAAAGGAGTCTACTGCTGTTAGCAGCCCCAAACCCGGGAAATGGGAGACTCATTTACCTTCTTTAATAACCGTATTTTTCGGAGTATAAGACACACCTTAGTTTTTGGATAGGAAAATAAGAAAAAAGCTGATTGGTGGATGGATTGGCCTCCTGGAATACCCTCAATCAGCTGCTCCCAGAGGTGAATTTTAGCAACAGGTTCATTGGTTGTGAGCTCTGTGGTTTGCTTTTTTTCCAGCCTCTAAAACTTCTGAAACTCTGTTTCAGAGAAAAACTTTTTTTTTCTGCCTCTGAAAGCCTCCGAAGTGAAATTTCAGAGGCTTTTTTTCTGAAGCTTCCTTTCAGAGGCTTTTTTTCCTGAAGCTTCATTTCTGGGGCTTTTTTCAGCCTCTGAAACCTCCGTTTGAGAGGCTGGGCGAGGCTACATTCAGAGTATAAGATGCACCCAGATTTTCACCTTCTTTTTTGGGGAAAAAGGTCCGTCTTATACTCTGAAAAATATGGTACTTACTGTATAAATAGTTCTTGACTTACAACAGTTCATTTAGTGACTGTTCAAAGTTACAACAGCACTGAAAAATGTGACTTATGACTGTTTTTCACAGTTACGACCTTTGTAGCATCCCTATGACCATGTGGTCAAAATTCAGATGCATGGCAAATGGTTCATTTTCATGACCTTTGCTGTGTCCCAAGGTCATGAGATCACTTCTGACAAGCAAAGTCAGATTCATTTAACAGCTGGGTTACTAACTTATCAACTGCAGTGATTCACTTAACAGCAGTGGCTAGAAAGGTCATAAAATGGGGTAAAACTCACTTAACAAATGTCCCAGTTAACAACATAAATTTTGGGCTCAATTGTGATCGTAAGTCGAGGAGTACCTACCGTATTTTTCAGAGTATAAGATGCACCGGAGTATAAGACACAGCTCAGTTTTGGGGGAGGAAAATAGGAAAAAAAAATTGCCTACCAGGTATTCATCTGGCTATCGTCCTTAGTCTGGTCAGCTTCAGCACATTAGTTTGCTGGTTTTTTATCCCCTGCTTGGGGATAAAAAACAGTTTCTAAGGCACAGCTGAGAGGAAGCAGTAATGACAAAAGCAGCCAAAGCACAGGGAGATCGCTTCACTCGGCTAGCGCCTAGTTAGGGCTGAAAAAAAGCTTCTAAAGAGAGTCAGAGCAAAGCATGGAGATCACTTCACTTGCTAGCGCCTCGTCAAAGCACAGTGGAACACAGTGGAGAGTCGAGGGCGCAGGCAAAGCTGGGAAGATTGCTTCACTTGCTAGTGCCTCGCTAGCTCCTCGTTAGGGCTGAAAAAAAGCTTTGAAAAAGTTACCTTTGGAGTATAAGAACCACCCAAATTTTCAGCCTCTTTTAGGGGGAAAAAGGTGAGTCTTATACTCTGAAAAATACAGTATATACAGTCCTGGAGTACTTAGGATAAAATGATGCTGTCTGTCTGTCTTGCAGTGCAGTTAAAATTTTTAATGCTTATCATTCCCATTATTTAACGATTGTTCCCAAGATTATCTCAAAATTATATTGGGCCCTTGATACCTTTATATGTTTATCAGGTTAATAGAAGATATTAACTATCACTAACATTCTAAACTTGGTCTCTTCTGAATAATAAAACAGCCTTAAAAAGATGCAAATCTGTTGCAGGATGAATAAACCATACCCTTCCCTAAAAAGCATTCTCCCCTGCTAGCAAAACTGAAATGGTATTTCTGCTTTGTGAGAGCAGACAATACCTGCAAGGGTTTGAATTGGAACCCCGTTCTACAATTTTCATATTTTCTCATCTGAACTTTGAGATGATTCATACAAAACACAAAATAAGGACATATGTGTAAATAATGTCCGTATTTTAAAAAATATATATTTTAGAGCCTATCTTCATTGCTAGTTTTCCAATATTATTTTGCCTTTGAAAAGCTCTTACGGTTTTTTTTTTAAAAAGGAAATAAATAACTTTATATGGACTTCAGACTTCAGCTAGTCTCTGTTCTAACCTTTCAAAATCCTGTGGGAGCAATACATGCTGTATGGGGTGGGTGGGAATGGTGGAGAGGTAGAGTGTAGATCAAAATTAATTGGACATGTAAAAAGTTACTTTAAAAGAGTAATTGGAACTGGGCACAAAATTTCCCACAGCACGTTCTTGATTCTGGGAAGTTTAACCCTGTGCTGTGTTGTAGATTTTGCTGCAGTGACATTATTTCTGTTTCAACAGATAAATTACTAGGCTGTGTGCAAGATGTAGGACAGGATTTGAGAAACCAATTATAATTTCTCCCAATACAGGGATGATGGCTTTTAAAAGTCAAATAAAATATTCATTCACAATCTTGCAATGAGAGTATAAGAAGTTAATGTCTTTGGGAAGGGGAAGGGGGTGGGGAAGCAGCTAGAAATATAGTGGGTTTATAGTGGGTTTTTTAATTTCTAAAAAGGTAATTAAAGTGTATCTATTAATTATTGTATTTGCTCTGACTCCACAAATTTACATCTAATCTATTGGCTGTTTGGAGAAGAAATGTCTGTCTATCAGGTCGCAGGCACAATCTAGTCCTGGAATCATATTCTGTGGTTCAAAATAACAAGACCATATTTTTCCAGGTTTGAATCTTGCCTCTCTAATGAATTCATAAGATGATCCTAATCAAATCTTTATTGCTTATTCTCACCTTCCCAGCCACAATAATAAGAATTACAGAGCTGGCCTGTTCTGCAAATGTCATAAGGATCGCAGTGAAGAATATATCTGAAGGGTTTTACGACAGTTATTCACAGTTTTACTTCCAACGATGCTGCTGCTTCTATCATACATTCCTAAAGTTAGCTGACATGAAACCATGAAGATAGCTCATACATAAACACATCAAATAGCTTACTGAATGTACTGCATGAATAATATGGTGACCACCAAAGAAACAATGCATATGTTATCAATCTCATTTAAAAGCCTGCTGACTATTGAATTTTCTATATGTGAAACTAGAAGAGCCATGGCTCAGTGGTAGAACATATGCATTGTACTGATTTGTTTCGGTATAAGGCAGCATCCTAGAATAAATGGCAATCAAGGTTGAATCTTCCTGAAAACAATCTGTTTCTAATTATTTTATTTATAAAATTCATTGGCCACCTATCTTACCGCATCCTAACTCTGAGCAGCTTACAATATTAAAATATAGACCTGTATAAAACTGAATAATATAAATACAACATTATAAAAAAATCAACCTAGCTAAAAAGATGTTAATCTATCGGCCACCCCCAATGTGAAACCCCTCCATTGGAGCCCCTAGACAAGTTCTTTAAACTCTCATGGAAGGTGAGGAGGGCTGGAGATCACTTCACTTTAGGGGGAGGGGGGTTTGAGATGTTCCAAAAATGTTCCAAAGGGCAGATGCAATGACATTTAACTTGCATCAATGTTTAAAATAATTGAAATAAATACTTTTTCATGTCGTTTAGTCAATAAAGCAGCCTTACCAACCTTGTGCCACTGAAATGCATTGGGATCACAGAAATATCATCAAGCCTAGCCATATTCCTAGTTTGCCTTGAGGGCATCAGGTTACACAGTTGATACATAGGAGGAAATGTCTCTGCCTCCTTAAGTCCTGCTTTGCCGCCTTATTGTGGCAGAGGTAAGTGTATGTTCCAGGAAGGGATAAGCAGAGAACACCAGGAATGTATGCCAAGAGTATAGACTCTCAATAGAGTCACTCAAGCTATGAACATCATCCCAGGTGACTAGTTACAGTAAGCAGGAAGGCAAATGATTATTTAGTAACAATTGCAAAGGCATCCATTGCATACAGGATGGGAGAAGGCAATTATAAATACACTCCTGTAAACCATACAGATATACAAAATAAAATAACTGACAGTATAGTGCCAAATGATGGGCCCCTTAAGTCGGCTGGCATTCACCATATTACTGAGGAACAACTGAGGATCTTTCAGAGTAATAATGGTGCTTATACAGTTATAGTAAAGCTTTAGGGATGTCTAGTTGCTGATGTTGCATGCAGAAAAATATATGATGTTGCAATTGCAAAATCACAATGGAAATGTGGAATGTAAAAAACTTGACCATGTGAAAACTCTGCACAATGGAAGATGAAGTGTATCTACCAGAGACTGTCATCTTAGGTGTGAACTAATTGAAATGGATTGGAATTGGATACTTTCAGTCAGAAGTCCATATTGTTTATTACTCAGGATGTGAAAAATAAAGAAGAATCAGCACAGCTTTCATGGTCCAGAAAGATATAACAAAGACAGTACATGGTACAATGCAGTCAATGCCCAAATGATATCAATTAGATTTGGCATATTGATTATCCAAGTTTATGTTCCAACCACTGATGCAGAAGAAGAGGTGGTTGATGAATTTTATGGTCAAGTTTAAGCTAGAATCAACAGAACATATGCAAGCAAGATGTCTCCTTGTGGTTGGAGAGACTGAAATCCAAAGTTAGAAATAGTAAGGAGGAAAAATAGGTCTATATAGCCTAAGAAAAAGAAAAAAGTAGGAGAATGACTTATCAGTCTGACTGGTTTGTTTCTGTATTGCCAACACTTCTTGAAACAACCAAAACAATGGTTACATACATGGAAGTCACCAGATGGATTATACAAAAACCTGATTATCTAGAGATAGAAAGGCTCAGTTATAATAGCAATGTTGTGCCTAGGGACTAATTGAGAAACATGTGGATGTTCCAAGTCAAGATAAAGTAGTAGAACAAAGCCAGACAGTTTCCACGATAGGATCTTGACTAGATACTCACCATTTTCAAGGAGAACAACAGGAATCGTTTTGTAGTCCTGAATCTCATTGATAGGAAACCTCATTGATAGGAACTACGGAATGAAATCAAAGCAGTTATTAAGGATGAATGAGAGACTGCCAAAGATCAAGAAACAGAAGAAAGCATACAGCATGTCAGAACAGACAATGGGAATTGCCAAGGAGAAAAAAAGAAGCCAAAGCCAAGAAAGACAAAAATCTTAAAAAGAAAAAAAGAATTTCAGAGTGCTGTTAGAAGAGGTAAGAAACAGTAGTACAATGCCATCTGTAAAGACATTCAAGATGGAAACAGACATGAAAAAACAAGGAAAGTCTTCCAAAAGATCTCCAAACTCAGGGAGAAAGTTCCAACTTGGAATTGGTACACTAAAGGATGCCAATGGACAGATAGTAACTGCTTTAAATTAGATCAAACAAAGATGGAAGGTGTTTACTGAAATTCTGGACAGTAAAGATATCAATATGCAAGATATCTTAGAATATATTCCTTTTTTTACCTCTAGCACTAAAAGATGATGTTAGATCAGTATCCCAGTCATTAACAAGGTGAAAGGCTAAAGGAATTGATACAATATCTATAAAAATATGGCAAGCAATGGAAGAAAAATCAGTAAAGGTTCTAACTTATGTGACCAAATGCGGAGAATGACATAGTAGTCAACAGATTGGAAGAGGTCAGTCTATATACAATACAAGAGAAAGGAGACTTAACAGGCTGCAGACTATTGTACAATATTCCACAAAACTGAACTGTGTGAAAGTAGATTGAAAAGAGCATCAACACTTTTGAATTTTGATGTTGGAGAAGACACTTGAAAATACCACAGATAGCAAAGGAAACAAACAAACAAACCATAGAAAAACTCAAATGTAGAATCCTCACTTGAGATACAAACGACCAGTCTCAAATTACATATTGTGAATGTGCTATGCCAAGACTTCCTCGAGTAGCCCATAATACTGGGAAAAGAGGAAGGAAAGAGAAGTTGATGTCCAGCAGAAAGATGGATGGGCTCAATTACAGTGGCAATAGGTACACCATTGGGTGTTCTGAAGATCCTATTTGGGGACAGATCATCCTGGAGAAGATCGTTGTCACTAAGAGTCAACACCAACTTGATGGGACATAATCAATCAATCAATCAATCAGTCGGTCAGTCAGTCAGTCAATGAGTTGTGTGGATAATTTATACATTGGGTGTGAACAAAGAACTCACCTATCATAACTGCTGAGAAGGCTAGAATAAGACCAGCAACCAGAGCTGAAGTCACTACTGACAAGACCAAAGAAAGAGGAGGATTCTTGGTGGGCAGGATCAGTTCATCTGAAATACAAACATGACAACACATTAGTTGTTTTCAACTTCTCTTCCTGTTACTTTCCCATTCAAAAAAAAAATCTGTATCTGTAGAAAACCATGGACCCACATATTTTTGGACTAGTAAAAAAGGTATCTTGGATGCACACATTTAAAAATGTAGTGCCACGTGGAGGTAGTATCTAAATATTTGCAAGAGAGCTGGAATTAGTACAATTACACACATGATCAATTAAACTTCCACAATGAGCTGCCCTAAAAATTTGTTTTTGTTGCTGTAATCAGAATCCAAAATCAGCAATGGAGTCTGATCGAAGGTAATCCAACATAGTCAGAGAGCAAAATAATTAATGTTTGTTATGCAATGTCTTACCTATGCAAGAGACACCATCATTAGCCAACACATATCCATAGCCACAAATGCAAACAATTTCCTGAGTCTTCAAATCTCCGTGGCACATGTCATGATCACAGTGACTGCAGTTCAAATATAGCTTAATGCTGACTTCACCATGCCCCTCCATCACTAGAGAGTAGATGAAAGAATTATTGATTTGGATAATACCTGTAGTAGGTCAAAGATTCACCTTAAATAAAAAACCAGTAAGTAGGAAATTGTGAAAATACCAGCAAAACTGATAGGGTCAAATAGCTTTGATTATTAGAAGTGGCAGGGTGGGGGTGGTAAACAGGAATAGCTGCCCTGTATTTTCAGTTGTAGTATAATATTGCTACTTGCACATATGATTACTGCCCAAATTATATTTTCATGTGATTCTTTTTATCTACAGATTTTACTATAAATGCACATAAGCAGAAGAGGAGATGCAAAATTAGCCCCACTCCCTTTTCCACCTTTACTGGAAGATACTTGGTTTGAATTGCTCCAGAGTCTACCCATCTCTGTTGGAGATCACTCCCCCAACATGGTATTGCCCCAGTCATGTTAGAACTATAGTTCTTAACAAGCATATTTGCTGGGCATAATAATGCAGTATTAGGGGAATAGTAGTCAAAACATCTGGAGAGCATCATCTTAGAAAAGATTGTTCTCTAGGAATGTAGAACTTAATACCTTCCTAAGAGGTTTTTACAATGCCTAATTTAACATGGAATGTTTTTAAGCTGTTTCAGAAGACATACTGCTGATAGTTTAGCTGTACATGTGATAAAATAAATAATTGAAAATACCTTTTAATGCAGGAGTAAAGAGTGAACCATACTGGCTATTAATAAAGGATACACCATCCTCTCCATCCATTTCTGGGTCATTTTGTTCTGCTGCATTGCCACCTATGGAATTGAAAAGCATCTTAAATAATTTTTGTATGGATTCCGCTAATGCATATCAAAGAGCAGCAAAATCTCTTGTGGCACCTTAAGACTAAATAATACATTGTAGCATAATTTTGTGTGTGAGCTTTATGTGAGTAATCTGATATAAATACATCTTCATGAATGTTGAAAAAATACAACTCACCATCTTTCGGGATTATGAGGCCAAAAGGCCAATTAGTATAAGAGATAAAATTATATTTTGAATACAAATGAATATAGAATTAAATCCAATAAATGTAATGGTCCATTGGCATAGTGATAACTGATCACTAGATATCATAAGTTACCACATATTAAAAACAATATCACTCAGAAAAAAAATCACAGGATGTTTTGATAATTCACTTTGGGTAGTCCAACTTCAATTAAAGTGACCATCTTAAGAAACCTCTTGTGATCAGGAACTCTAAGTACATGAAGGTTTGTGAGTTCCCTCTCCAATAACAGAGCAATAAGGTCAAGGCCTCTATATAACTTTCTCTTTTGATTGTTCACTCTGAACAATCAAAGAAGGAATATTTTAGTCTACCATTTATAAAATTCTTGTACTTAATACACATACATTTGGCCAATTGGAATACATGTATAAACTCAACTCTGGAGCACTAGAAAGTACTTATTCATTTTCAAGAATTTGTTTATACTTCAAACATGCTTTGTCTATTCATCACCAGTGGGAATAGATCTGATTAAGTGGTCTGACCTTCTAAAGTTTATGCCACAATATATCTTTCAGGTGACACAAAACGTTTTTTCATGCAACATGGCTACCTTTTTGGTATTTGTCAAATGCAGGTAAATAAATTATACCAATGATCAACACTACAAAACAAAAAGCATCTAACAGAGAAAAAAAGCATACGTCTGGCAAAATATCCAATAAATTCCATATAGTTGCAGCTTAATGGTTTTTTTAAGCTTCTAACATTTAGAATCTCAGTTTAACAAGACTTTTGGGTTATTAATGAAGTAGATGAACATTATGGCAAAGTCCTAGCCAAAAAGATGACAAATTAGGAAAAAAAGGCATAACATAATCTTCGTACAGCCATTTGAGTGAAAGACTGAAAATATCATGATATGCAAAAGTTACCGTATTTTCCAGTGTATAAGATGACTTTTTAACACATGAAAATCTTCTCAAAAGTCGGGGGTCGTCTTACATGCCGGGTGTTGTCTGCCCTGTTTCACTTGCTGCCTGCAAGCCATTGCAATCATTGCATCAGCAAGGAACTGAACCTGCCTGCCTGCAATCATGCTCAAAGCAGCTCTATGCCTGCTTTGCTGGCTGAGGAATTCTTGGGGTTGAAGTCCACAAGTTTTAAAGTTGCCAAGGTTGGACATCCCTGTTCTATTGGGTAAGTTTTGGGAGCTTTAAAAAAATAGTTAATTGGGGTTTTTTTAGTTGTTCTTTTTTTA
>JANHZT010005607.1:93628-103656 GCA_032468215.1 Stegonotus admiraltiensis
ATGGAAGGCTGAGTCAACCTTGAGCCTGGTGACATTTGAACTCACAGTAATTGCAGGCAGCTGGCAGCTAAGTGCTAACAGCACTTTAGTCTGCTGCACCACCAAGGCATTGCTTCATAATACCTTCAGTATTATTTCAAACTGAATTTCCTATTTTTCTTTCTTATTCTTATGTTTAATGTTGGCTCAGATACCTACCTTATTCTGAACAGGACCTGTGGCCACAAGATATTGGTCAAATGACAATTTTGTGAGGGTGTCTCCCTCTAAGGACCACTGTCTTCCTCATCATTTCATATTCTACCTTTAAAAATTACTTTTCATAGTTGTTTTTGTAGATTTGCATTCAAGTATCTTCAACAGGGGGTCAGGAAGTAATATCCAGCAGGGGCTGTGGTATAATTCAAACACATCTAAATTTTCTTTTCCTTTTGAAATGCTAAATAGGATCCACCTATATGAAGGAGCTGATAGGCCCCTGATTCCCTCAATCCAGTTTTGCCCTCTCTTGGCAGACAGCAGCTTCTCAGTACTTAAGATGTCCTTACTATCAGAGATCCTGGAAAGAACATCTGGAGCCTTTCCCTCATAAAGTATGTATTCTTCTGCCTTGCCTTGTGAAACATCTCCAAGAATATGCCAATGTGGACACTGACCAGTCTAAAGAATTAGAGACTTGGTTGGAACATGGCCAGTCCTACATTGGGCAAAAGAAAACAAATAACCTCAAGAGCTAACAACATCAGCCTTTTATTGTAACTTTCATTTTATATGCTATACTGTACTTAGCCTAGGTAAATGTGGTTATTGAGCAGTTAGAAAATGAAAATACATCCAAATTAAAACTGAAATAGATTACCATTTCTCTTTTCCAGTTTTGGAAAGGTATGTGCCCCATCCCCTTATGAAGTTTAACTATTAATATGTATGTGAAGTTTATATCTTAGTCTGAATACAAGTATGAAGTAAAGGCTTATGCCACAGATTAATTTAATTCACTTTCCCTCTACCAAGAAATTTACATAGAACCCACATTGATCTAAAAGCTTTATTAAATGTAGCATTTGCCTGAAGCTTTAAGCATATCAAACATCCAATGCTCCTTTAAACACAGCCCATGATACTTTGGAGAAGGAAGAAGTCATTTCCAGTAAAAATCAATATTTCTCTTTTGTGTATTATTGATTTTTTTTCACTCGTTCCTCCAAGAACCGAGGAAAAGAAATTTGCAGGGTGTCACGCACAAGCCATTAAAACATCATACAGAATAGTTTCTATAGGTTGCTACATGTTTGGGGGTAATTCTCAGCACAGCTTTTGATCTCCATAGATGAAAGAAGCCATGGTGAAATAGAACCCCTTTAACTAGCTCCAGAGACTCTGGTGTAGCAGTTTCCATCTGCAGACAACATAATGCTGTTCTGCATTGCATTGGCAAATGAATGTGTTTCCCTTTGTTCTGTATTGCAGAACAGAGAGATACATCAATTGGATAATCCTGTTATCTGAAGCATGCCTGCAAATTGTAAAATCCAGCTAAATTTAAACCAAGTTGCTGGATATATAATCAATTGCTCAACTGTTCAGAAGAAATACTGATATAGTCTTGCAGTTAAGCATAATTCTGAAAAATCCAGGTGCAAATTAGCCTCGAACAAAAATACACTTCAAGTAAGGATTCTCTACTGTCACTTTGTTTGGATCTGTTGCTCTTTTTATGGCTTCAAGTATGATTTGTATATTTGATTCCTGCTATATAAGATGATATTTTTTCATTCAAAGTTTTACCCTAAGCAGTCATAGGACATTATTTGTCCACTGGGCAAAAAGTTTGCATACTATCTCATGGTATCTACACGCAAACACACTGTCTTACTACAGGCCTTGGCAGCATGAACAAAAAGACAAATTATTTGGATTTTTTGTATCATCTGTTGAACAGAAAGTTGAGGAGCTGAATAGAACTGAGCCCAGCATTTCAGTGGTTTGCCCCTATAATCAGCCCTGGCAACATGTACTTTTTAAAGGGATTTTAAGCTGATGCATTTTATCACTTAGAAATGGTAGATTTCAGCCAAAGAAATATTGCAGCCAGCTAAGCTATATTCATTCCACCTCTGCAAAGTCCTCAGTGGATTGTGATATCAGGAGACTTCTAGATGATGAGCTTTTCTATCATCCAAGTCATCCAATCTCACAATTAAAACAATTTTCTGATATTTGAGGATGTAAGAGTCCATTGAAACAAGCATTTTCACGCGCTTTCATGTTTACAGCAAGTTATAAAGTATATCACACTTTATTCTTCCTTGTTAATATTGAACACAAAGAAGTCTCATTTTGGGTTCATTTGCTGTACAAAGACTACTTTAGCTTGCACCAAAACTCAAATTCTTCTTTTTTACTGCTGGAAACCTCCTTGTATGTCCACTATAGCAGCATATCTTCTGACACCACAATTTTGTATAGAGCCCCTTTATGTAATGCTGCCAATGCAGGTATGATGGAATAATTATAGAACAAAGCATTGCCTCTCATGAAACTGCAAATCATGCTACGTAAGAGGATCTTATTTTCAACAGAGGGATAGTTTCAAGATCACATAAAGTGATTGTACCACTTTATGCTGTACTGGTGAGACCACACTTAGAATACTGTGTCCAATTCTGTTTACCACAATGCAAAAAGAAAAATGGAGACCCTAGAAAGAATTCAGAGAAAAGCAACAAAAATAATAAGGGGTCTAGAGGTTAAAGTATATGATGAATGACTGAGGGAACTAGTAAGTCTATTCTAAGAAAGAGAGAGGTTAGGGGAGATATGATAACATTCTTCCAATATTTGAGGGACTCCAAAGCACCTGAGGGCAGGACAAAAAATAACAGATGGAAGATTATTAAAGAGAGATCCAACCTAGAACTAAGAAGAAATTTCCTGACAGTGAGAACAATTAATTAGTGGAATGGCTTGCCTCCATTACTGGAAGGTCAGGTAGAGACTGAAACAGCCATTTATCTGGAATGGTATAGGATCTCCAACTATGGGCAGGGGGTTGGACTAGAAAACCTTCAAGGTCCCTTCCAGCCCTATTATTCTATGTTCTGTGTTTTCTACTTTCGCGAAGTAAGAAGGATCAAGTGCTATTTTTTTTTGTTATGGTCCCAATTCTCAGAAATTAGATTTATCCCATGTTTAACAACATTCCAGGGGACAATAAAAACCGAACTCATCTGAAACACAATTGGAAACTAATTACTCACCATCAACAATTGTTATTGCAATTGTTGTTTTATTATTTTTGCTGGATTAGATGGCAATGCTTCCATCAAGATTATTAGGATTATGACATTTATAATTATAAATTATTCAATGTATACCATAGATATTTTAACTTGTAACTGTATTATTGCTGATGTTTTAACTGTTGGTTTTTTATAAATATCAAGAAATTTCAGATAATCAGCTTTATACAAATGGAATTGATAAATATATGTATTCATGCATGTCTGCAAGAGAAAAATACTCTTTCCCATGAAGTGGCTTAACATTAATTTCAATTTCAGGTAGATGTTAAAATGATTTGTCCCTTGAAATCAATACTCATAGTTTACATAACTTATATGCTTTAAGAATTAACACTGCACCCTATGTTTCTTAACCAGCTTCACATGATTTATATTGTAGATATCACCAAACATCTGGAAGAAATATGTCCTGGAATTAAAGAAAGCCCAGGAACATGTTGCTGATGAAGAGCAGCTGGTTAACAACTCCCCTCTCACCTCAACATATTGAAAAAGCAAGTAGCCAAGAATCAAAGTTACAAGATATTGCAATAGCAGTCCCCACTTGGAATCTATTCATGTAATTCTCAGCTGTCAAAAAGTCACTTGTAGAAATTAAGAGAGGCAATGTAAAAGCACGATTATATGTATTGGAACATATAAATTGTCATATAAATGATAATTAAATTGTCATATAAATTGGCATATAAATTGAATGGCAATACAAAAGGCATATAAATAAATAAATAAATAAATAAATAAATAAATAAATAAATAAATAAATAAATAAATAAATATTGGAACAAACCAAGTTGTACCCAGCCCAGCCGCTGATCAGGAATCTAATAATTCTAATGACAGCCTTGAGAGAACCTATGTGCAATTGGCACTGTTACCTCAGAAGGCCTTCAGGGACATGGAAATTTCCGCAGGAAACACCCAATATCCCTGAGGCACCACCCAATATCCTTGGAATGCCATCAAGGGAGGTGGTTGACTATTTCTGTGCTTCTTTATCTTATCTATAGAGTGCCGGTTTCTCTGCATAATGAAGTAAACAACTTAGCAAGCATATACAGTACATATACATGTCACAGTGTGTTTAGGGTTCCCGCTTGTTTTGAGGGGCCTATCTTTATTCAGCTGAAAAAATGTGTACCGCTTATTGAGGCAAATACCTGGACTCTGTCTTTATTTCTACCAAGCCACACTTGAGACCAGCAAAACCCAACTGCCTCCCATAGGGCTTACCAGATTGTTTAACAAAAGTAGTAAGCCAAACTTTAAAGCAGTGGCTGACCCATATGGTGACCCACAACAGCACCCCCCCCCCTACCAGATTGCCTCTCAGCATCAGAACTTCCATGGAGCTATCAGAGTTAATGATAACTATTTGGCACTCCTGCTCAACATCTACCATAACTTACAAAATAGAGCATGGCTAATGTACAGAGTTGCTTAAACAACTGCAAGTATTTTAAGATTAATTTTAGAAAACTTAATCTGACCTACAGGGAGAAATGACATATATTCAGCGGGAATAGAAAGTAATTTCGCTGCTCAAAAATGTGAGCATGCTACTATAAGGAGAACAGCAACAGGCATCTTAACTGTGCTTCATAGGTCTAAGTACATTAACATAAGTACTTCTGAGTCAACAGTTAATTAAGGAGATTTATTCAAGGAAAGCTTTTATTAAGATTAGAAAATGCATCACATAATTACATATTGCTTGAACTTAATATTACCTGGCAAAAATCATTCTCTAACAGACTTTCCCCATCCCAGGAAAAAACATAATATAACTTTGAAACATTATTACTTAGTATGCCTTTTCTTGGTAGCATAAACTTTCCTAGACACATGATGTCTTTTTTCCAATACCGTAGTCAGAAGATGCTAATCTGATCCAGCCTCTTCCTATTAACATTCAAACTGGATGATCTCACACTTATTGGTCTCAACATGAAATGAGGCCGCCCATAAAAAAGGCATCAGATCAGGGGTGAAATCCAGCAGGTTCTTACAGGTTCTGGAGAACCAGTAGTGGAAATTTTGAGTAGTTCCGAGAACTGGCAATACCACCTCTGGCTGACCTCAGAGTGGGCTGGGAATGGAGATTTTGCAATATCCTTTGCCCAGGAGTGGAGAGGGAATGGGGATTTTGCAGTATCCTTCCCCTGGAGTGAGGTGGGAATGGAGATTTTGCAGTATCCTTCCCCTGCCACGCCCACCAAGCCACGCCCACAGAACTGGTAGTAAAAAAATTTGGATTTCACCACTGCATCAGATTATATATAGATCTCCTCCTGGAAATGCAGGGAGAGATGAATTTAACATCATCACAAATGGCAAACCAAGAATTTGTGCTAAGTGAACTTCCAGGTTCTATGTGGAATGTGAGAGCGGTTGAAGGCCAAGGTTGCAGGAAAAAGGAAAAAGAAAGATTGTGTGTGTTGAGTCAGATGTGCTCTACTTCAACTTCTACCAATGTATAATACAGCCATGTGCAGATCACACGGGGGAGGAGTAGGAAATGACGATGCTTTAGATGTACCTGTAAAACTCCACCTAGCTTTTTTAATGAACTAAGGACATGTAAGAAAATTTCAGCTGAGCATATTTTGTTATATTAATGCCTTCGTACATAAACCGATATTTAGGAGAGGAGATTTTATACTTTATTCCCAACCTCAATCCCAGTAAAGTGCTGAGAAGTAATAAATAAGTAATTGTAGGTCTATGCAATTACATTACTTATTATTTGTTTTCTATGTGTATTTTCTTAATTCCAATTTTGTTGCTAGAGACGTCATAATAATAAAAAGATGTGCCATTTAATTCCTGGAAAAAAGGCTGAACATTGTGTCCCAGACAAATAGCTAGACAAAACATATCTCAATAATTTACAACAACCATCTAACACAGTAAAGAAGAAAACTTTTCATTTGTGTTGTTCCTGGTTAATGGCATCTCTGTGTGCAGTGGAGTGGGACCTAGCACATTAACTTTTTTCCTCAATAAGTTGGAAAAAGGTTAATGATGGAAGGAAACATGGAAGATGGCCTTCAAGCTTGCGATGGATTTGCAGGAAGGCTGAAGATATCTATATCTATATAATATATTGTTACACAGCAATAAATAGTCAAATGGAGAGACTGGGAAGAAGCACAATAATGAAGAATATAATGGGTGTTTCTGCTCTGTGGAAATTAAATGGTTTTGTTAGTTGAGCAAAAGAAGACCAAAGGCAGTGAAGGAAATTGCAGAGAAGTTAAATGAGTCATGGATGTCAACCCTCATTGCACAGGATATTAGAAACATCCACACCCCAGACCTTGGTGGTGGTGGTGGAATGTAATCTGAAGAATTCTTAATTTGCAAGTTGGGTGGCCATGAATAATGATTAAATAAAGAACTGACCTCTGTTAATTAGAAGTGAGAAAGACCATTTGAGCCAACTAATAGAAAAAGCAAAAGCAAAGAGGTACAGGAGCGAAGGCACAGGAGCATGCCAGTCAAACAGAGGCAGTGAACTGTCTGGTTGTGTTTTTTTATTTCTTTGTGATGTATATTCTGCTTATCTGCTGAGAAGGCACTCACTATTTTAAACTAATGCCATTTTGATCTGTGCTGTTGAATCAAAGGAGCTGTGCTAATTGCTTTCAAGGGTGTTTTTGCTCTTCCTTTTTCCACTGTGCTGTTCTCTCCTCTGATTCCTCTGTAACCTGGCTCTAATTTCTCATCCAGCCGCTGCCTCCCCACTCCCTCCCTCCCTCCCTTTTCTTTCTTACTTGTATATAGCTGCCCATCTTATGTTGAACTCCGGGCAGCTTCCAGTCAACAATTAAAACATTAGTTTTTTTAAAAAAGTAAAACATAAATCTGTTAAAACCATTAATGCTGAAAACATGGCATCGAAGTTAAACTTCCAAACTCCTCATTAAGTCCTCTTATCTGCTTCATCCCATTCCAGTGTTTAGGGCAGGGGGGTCTCCAAACTTGGCAACTTTAAGACTTGTGGACTTCAACTCTCAGAATTCCTCAGCCAGCAAACCAAAGCTGATCCTGGATGAAATGGGAAATACATAGAATCTTGACTTCATGTAGTGTCTACAGAAAGCCAGGTTGTCCATCATAGAGGTTCTGTAGTAAGAGCTGACTTTTTGTGCATTTCCTAATATCTCTATCTTTCTCCTTTAACCACTTGCATTTCAGGCAAGATAGCTATTGTATAATCATCATTGGGCAAAATGATTTTTCACCAGTGCCTCCATGATTTTATTTTAATTTTGTCCCCAGACCATAATCGAGACAGTATTGAGTCACTGTTAGCTGAATTGAATCAGAATAGCAATTCTTTCTTATTCTGTCACCATCCAAAGGCAGCCTTAAGAGTTGCAAAATCTGTTAGTACTTCCATTCCAGTATTTTGGAGGGAAGTGAGCAGACTGGCAGAGAGTAGGAACCAAGGCAATAAAGATGGAGTAGAATCATCAATGTGAACAGCAAATTTTATGCCTATATAGTTTGTTGCCAATTCAAGATGGATGGGTAGCATTGTAATATGGTCGTGGAGAAAAACACTTAGACAGCTGAAGTCACATCTAAGACTAATGCATCTAACACTTCTACCACAAGTGCCTTTTGGATTAGAACTGGTCACTGACTGAGTTAACTGCCACTTTATATAGAAATCTAATTCTGCAGACATCTTTATTGCATTATGCCAACAATTCAGTTAGTATAATTACATGCAAAGAGCCAACAAATGCAATTTTATTGTAATTAATATTTGCTCTGCTGTTCCTTTCAGCTCCTTCATCTGATTAACTCATGTGACTCACAATCTTTCCCAGGAAATGCCATTTGCCTGAAAAAGTATCTACCTTCTGATAGACTCAGTGGGAGCCATTCTGCTGGCAGAAGCTGGAAGGGAGGAGTTAGCAAGGAGAAAGAGAGAAGTAACAATAATATCATGCACATACACAGATATATATATGTGTTTGTGTGTGTAATATTATGTATGTACATGTATATGTATATGTATATGTATATGTACATGTTATACATACATAATATTACACTCACAAACTCACGGACATCAGAACTGATGTTGGTCACAGGTGATAAATGAAACTTATACTCATTAACCAAAGACAAGTTTGACAAGTTTTCAATAGATTGGAAGTAAATGGTAGAAAAAAGGCCTGTTCTAATTACTACATATTTAACTGTAAAGCCTAGCATTTAAGCAGGATACAATATAATAGTGGAATGATTAAAGTAGCAAGCTAGAAACTAGAAGATAGTAAATTCTAATTCTGTCATAGACATGAAGCCAGCTGGGTGACATGGAGCCAGTCATTCCTTCTTAGCCCTAAGAAGGAGGCAATGGCAAAAATGTTCTGCAAATATCACCAAGAGTCAAGACCTAGTCAAAAGCATACAGGCATACCCCCAAAAAGAAAAAAGATGCAAACAAAAAGAATCAACATAAAGCAGAAATGACTATAGTTCATCAATATGAATCATTTCACCAATATGAATCAATATGAAACTGAGAATCATTTTTCGGTGTCTTCTGCTTTTAATGCCATAATAATGGCTCTGGAAAGGAAAGTTGTTAGTGTAAGAGGAGCAAAAGGCCAACTTAAAAAAAATATTTTAAAGTCTGAAACAGCTTAAGAGGAAAAAAGGCACCTCAAACCAATATCTGTACAACAAGAAAAAAAAAGAAAGAAAACAATTCTTAAAGGTTTGGGGGATTTTAAGTGTCAGAATATCTTTACATCCTTGCTTTATTGGGAAAACAGTTATGATTTACTGCATCTATGTGCGGCAGGCTGAAGTCAAAGAAAATTCTGCCCAATCTATCTAGAGTTAAATTAGGCACTACACGTATTGATTTGCCCATTTCTCTATCCATTAATCTGGTTAAAAAAGACTTTACAAAAATCTTACTTTTGGCTGTTAACAGTTGCCAAGGTTTTGATATGCAGCACAGATATAACACTAATTATATATAGTGCTACATATAAAATTATTTCAGGCAATTTCAGTATCTTTGAAGTCACATTCATTCTTCCTTCCCAGACCCCTTTATGACAGTTTGAATGGCATGCATTTGGAATAACATTACCTCTAGCAATTTCAGTGTTATATATGAAGGATATGGCTGAGAAGAATAAATATGAATCCAAAGACACCAAAATCGCTAGAAGTAATGGTATTGTTGACAAATACATGGCCTGCAGATGGCACAGATGAGCTGCCTGCCAGCCACAACATTGGGCCCCTTAGGGGAGTTGGCATACTTACACCAGCTGAAACTAGGTTCCAGCTACTCCTGCCACTTTAGCTTGTTTGTGACCAAAGTGCCACACATTGTGCAAAGAAGTGAAACTTCGGTTAGAATAAGGTGACCAACTTTTTTACAATGAGAAGGAAGACACATGCGTGTGGGCCGTGTCGTGTTTTGGTAAGATGTAAACAAAGCCACTTGTGAGCAGCACACTCTTGCACGTGGCACACTCTCTCAAAAGAATTCTCCTGTGTGGAGCACATGTGTAATTGCGTCTCACCGCACTGTACCGAGCCTTGACGAATCATCATGTCAAATACAAATACGTCACATCACATGCAACGGATCGGATCGGCATCGATTGAATATGGAGATTTACAGATTAGTCTTCAAATATCGAAAAGGAGGACATGTAGGAGGACACTTTTCGAGAGAGGACA
>JANHZT010005609.1:169995-180136 GCA_032468215.1 Stegonotus admiraltiensis
AAGTCTTTGTAACCATTGTGTACTTTTTAATTCATGGATCATTTTAATAAAATAATGGTGCATTTTTATAGGTAGCTATTAGGCATATTGTCAGAACCCTTCCATATAGTTTTATTAAGGTCTTGAAAACAAGCATAAATCAAAGTATGCGAGGAATAAAAAACTCATTTTAATGCTGATATATTGAATATTATTAATACTAATAGAGGGATTACAGTAATAGAAACACCACAGAAACTATAACCTCATTCACATTTTCTTTGCAGACCATTAAAATGCAGTTTATAAACTAGGCCCATCATATATTTTATTTTCTACTAAGCATTCGGAATACAAATCATTGAATATTTCTATTAGAGTATACTTACCTCATGACCATAAATAGTAGGACAAAGAGAGCTAGGAAGAAAACAAATTGTATTACCAGGTTAAATAAATGGAAAAACATATTTAAGATTATGGTATCTCAAATCTATTTATTCACAAACCCTGTGTAACAGGAATGCAAATGAAGCACCATTCATCTGAATTATGTAGCATTGCATTGTACAATACTAATTAAGCACAGATGCATACTGCATTACCTATGGGGGGTGATTATCCTTTTCTATATATTACTCAAGGAGGCAAACATATCAATATTCCATTCTATTTTCCCCAAGGCAACAATCCTGTGAGGTGGGTAGGGCTGAGAGAGAGTGATTGACCCAAAGTCACCCAGCTGGTTTTCATGCCCAAGGCAGGACTAGAATTTATAATCTCCTGGTGTCTAAGCCAGCACCTTAACCACTACACCAAACTGGTTCTCTCCTATCAAAATTCTATAGCCTTCTAAAAGCACATAAGCAAAGTATGAGATTATTACTATACTAGAGAGAGAACACCCAAGACAGCCAGGAAGGCTACAATCTGTAGCATCTGGCTTTCCTATACTTTGAAAAATAAGTTTTCTAAATTATGTATCGTGGGGGCAAAGAGAAACTAAGAAACTTTAAATTCTAATCAGAATAAATAATATCTACTAGATATTAGTTACTCTTTGACCTGCAGATAGAAGTGGAACAACTGTGGCAATAGAAAGCAAATATGTACCAAATAGTAATAGGCACCTTGGATGTAATCCCAAAACATCTGAAATATTTGAAGACAATTAGCACTGACAAAATCACTAGCAGTCAATTGTAAAACACAGCAATAGTTGGAACAGCTTGCATCCTGTGATGATACCTTTAATACCATTAAGTATCAACATCTGTCTATCCTTGATCCTTAGGAAGGTGTCATGTTCAGGCCGTCAGCAAGGAATTCAGACAGAACCAAAGATGGTTAACTGACAAACTTTATCCAAGGGCTGACATAAGAATTCAGTAGGTGGATACCAATGCCAAATCCAGTCTAAACATCTGGCTGACTGTGCAACTAATCATTTTGTTGCAATGTTTTTAACTATTTTAATTTTACATTAAAGCCACCCAGAGTCTTTTGGAGTTAGTAGCTACCCTAAATCTAATTATTATTATGCCACTGAAATAAATTCAAGTTAAATGTAATTAAGTTTAGGTGTCTAAGGCTTTATCTTTTAGATTGGATAGGATTTCCACACTTGTATAAATGTTTACTTGTTACACAAAAATAATTCTTGTACTGTACTCTTAGACTATCCTTTTAGATAACAAATAAGCAACAGAAACAAATCATTGTAGCCTAATTTTAAATCAGTTGTAGACTGAAAATAATATTTAAAAGACAGATTGTTTGTCAACACATTGTAAATTTAAGCCTCATGCTGTCTACAATGGTGTTTGTGATGTCATAAATGGTATAACTGACATCATCTCCTACATCTGAAGCTTTTCAACAGTGCCATATTTTGCCAGCAGCACAGAGGGTGGCATTATCTGCCATTTCCTACCATGCTGTAAGAACTCATAGTAAGCTCTTTACTGCATTTCTATCAGTTCAACAGGGCGGTAAGACGTTTTACAAATATTTATTGTCAGATTTATATCTTGCCTTTCATATGGGGGAGAGACATAACTTTCCCTCCTATTTTTCTCAACCACAACACTACCTGTGAGAAAGGTGTAATTAACAGAGAATGATTGGCTCCAAGTCACTTACAAAGCCATAAGTGGACTTGAGTTTGCAGTTCCCCAAAGTCAACCGAACAGCTTAAAACCTGCACCATGCTGGCCCTCAATAGTTCTATTATCACATTTAAAACACCTATATTTTCCTGTTTTGCTTATTTATATATCTTATATATCCAATGGATATGGTAGGACGGATCCCCCATTATTGTTAGTCCTCTGACCTGCAATAAATGATATACCTGACAATAAGCTTGAACAGATTCTCTTCAGCTTGGATTTCTTGGACTGCATAAAGATCTTTAAGTGAAAATTCCATGCATCCTTGCTGGTTTAATCCATGTTCATAATTTTTGATTTTCTGGCCTTTTGTATTACTGATAGAGTTTGCTTCAATGTATAATAGGAAGACACATTTATCATTTTTATTTCTTGATGCTCCTGTTAAAATATCAATAGAAAGATCATGATCATTTTTCTGCTTTAAGATGTAACTTAGGATGTTACCTGCTTTGGGTAATGAAACATCAACCTTGAGCTAAACATATTTTCCTTTATTACATGGCTTTATCTGCCCTGCTTTGTAAAGTATATTTACTTATTTACTGCATTTGTACCTCACCATAATCCAAGTGATACTTGGAGGCTTATGTGATGGAGAAGCATTAAAACAGCCACAATAAAAATCCAGTAAATAAAATAAACTACAAGGTCCAAGTAAACTAAGAAAAAGTAACTGTAAAATAAAAATACAAAAATGGCTAAAACTCTGTGTTTAGTTACAATGGTCTCTGGAAATGTTGAATTTTCACCATCTTGAATGTTATGGAGGACACTGTTCCAGAAGACGGCTCTGCCACTAAAAATACAGGACTTCTCGGCTTCAGCTGCCCTCACTACCCAGAAGTAAAGACCTAAGAGCAGTTTCTCTTTGAAAACACTCTTTGTGTACACAAATAGTTTTGTACCAATATACTGATCTCTTTGTTTTAATTTAAATCTCATGACTGTAATCTTTGACACTAATTTTTACTTTGGCCCGCTAATTGGGCAAAATACAAATATACACATCGACAACTGAATTAATAGCCATTTTCTAAAATGTATAACAGTACTGTACAGATGTCAATACATAAAAGTTGATATAGTTCACCTTCTTCCGTGTTTGATACCTTGACAATTCCTGCAACAGTAATCACATCGCCTGGAACACAACTGTCCACAAGATCATGAATCAATTCACATTCTATTGTCCGAGGAATTCTCCCAGCTTCTCGCTGATCATCTGACATGTGTTCTTGAATTCTGGAATACCAAGTTAATAAAAAAAGATATGGTACCACTGGTGGAGGAGAATTAAGATTTATAAAATATTGAGCATACAGTATATAGATAGATCAAAACAAGCATTCTGACTTTTCCTTTGGTTTTGGAGTACCAATATATTTTTTGGCAAACACTTCTCAGAGCTGAAGATAGGGTTAAATGAATTATGAATCAAAGATTCACAAAATCTTTCTTAAAATATGCACCCACCCTCAGAAAAACACACAAATCTTATGGAGAAAGGAGAAGTACAAGTAGCCAGAGCTCACACTAGATTTCTCACAATACCAATCTTACAGAAAAAGGAGATTACTATCTCTGGATTAAGGATAACTTTATAGAAAAAATGAGAGATTTTTTTTGAATTGAATTATTATTCAATAGAACTTTTAACATTACAAAAAAAGATACTGTATAATTAATTCCTTGCATTTACTGTAAATAATCTAAATTTCTAAATTTCCAAAATATTAGGGTAATATTATATATTTACTTAATCGACTGCCAGTCCACTGTAACTGTGTAAGGAGAACTTCTATCTGCAATGAAGGATCGCCCATGACATTCAGGCAAAGAACACTGAAATACATTAATGTTCAAATTTAGTACAAAAGAAAGTTTATACCATAACCATATTTGTTGTGAGCTGTATTTGTTGTGTTTGTTTTGGGTAGGCTTGCACTTATGCTTGATTAATTTGTCTTTCCATCATTCATCAAGGTATGATGCGTGTCCTTAAATGTGCAGTAAACAGCACAGCATGAAAACTTGAAATACTACTCAGAAAAAAAGTAGGAGGTAGCAGTTTTGATTTGAAGGCTTTTTTATTACCTTGGTTGGAAGAGTATATTTTCCATCAGGGAGAGGAAAACTCTGAGTATTTCCACAGGTACTGCATATAAAGGCCATCTTGGTGCAGATGGGTTTAATGTTACTAACACGCACAACAGTCCCACGTAAAGCAACATACTTCCCATAGCAATTTGCTCGAATATTCTTAATTTGAGTAATTGGATCATAGTTGTACACTCTAAAACATATTAAAACATATTAAAATTAAATAAATATACTGATAATTCAGTGTGAGTTCATCATGTATAAAATAGTACTATTCTTATAACAATTCGTGAAAATTGTGCTGTGTGTATAAATAGTGGTAATAAAAAAATTAATTTGTCATAACTTACATGTGTCATGGATTTAAATGAAACTATATTTAATTTTCTCTAAATGAAGCCAATGCATTATTTTTTTTCTAGAAGAATATACTGCATATGTTAAAATAACATTTTTCTTTTGTGAATCAGTCTTAACACAAATACATTATAATTGTAAAAACTTATTTCTATGTATCCACTTTAATTTACACTGAAAATTATTTTAGCAGACCAAAATTCAGAGAAATTCAGAGAAAAGCTGCATATATGTAAGCATTTGGATATTAATGCATTTGAATAGTTAATCAAAATATTAAACATAAAAACTTCCTGGGAAGTTTTTTCTTTATTAAGTTATTCTTACATAATATAATTGCTACATTCAGTTTAGGAACCTTTATAATGTCATAATTTTATGCCTTCCAGAAAATAATAGATCCAATGGTACAAAAAATCAAAACTTTCAGTAATGTCTCAAAATGCTTAGTCCTGCTACTTCAAATAAAAATGGAATTTTCAAGCTGTAATACATCATTCCAATTATATAGCAATCTCTGCAAAGACATAATGGAAAAAGTCCTTCTACAGAT
Organism: Stegonotus admiraltiensis; assembly: GCA_032468215.1. Classification (NCBI taxonomy): domain Eukaryota; kingdom Metazoa; phylum Chordata; class Lepidosauria; order Squamata; family Colubridae; genus Stegonotus; species Stegonotus admiraltiensis. The sequence goes on from JANHZT010005609.1 coordinate 175,159, forward strand.
TGGTACAGTGATGAGATCTTTTCAAAGCAATATCCTTCAAGGCAGAAAATAATTGCTGTTAGATGGTCTGAATGAAAGTTCATATTACTTGCATTCAGGCATAATAAAACCCAAGATTGCATTCTGGAGAAGGGCTATTTTAGGCACACTTAAGCCCATTTAATTTTTAGGTCTATTTCTAAATAACGTACTTCGCTGAATTATTTCTGAGTGATTCATGAGTAACCTTGCCAGATGTCTATGGTTTCTATAGAATAGCTTCCCAGAGGGGATAAAATAGAAAACTGCATTTGCTATAAAGTAGAAATGAAAAAATATTTGCCCTCACAAATCAAATAAACAGAAAGATGCAATTCTATCAAGGCATTTCTCTGAAGTAAGTGTGCCTCGTTGATAAATCTAAATGTGGGCAGAGAAATTATTCCTACATGCAGCAATAGTATTACTGCTCATAATTTCAATTAGATGAGTGAAGGACTGATATAGCTGGCTTGAGTCAGAGAAACTCCATTGTTGTCTGTTTCTCTTTTTAGCAGCTTGCTCTGGCTTGCACATTCCTGGAAAGATCATGTGGTTGCTATTATATAAAAAAGTACCATCCTTTCCCTCAAAAGCAGTAGATTTAAAGCTAACTCCCCTTTCCTTTCATAGATAAATTATCTAGAAAATTCTGTATACTCAGCTATCAATTAGAGACAGAAGGACAAGGACAAGGGCTACAATATCTTAATAATGAACCCACCTTCTGAGAGGGCCATCTACCAGTGGTATGAATAATTTACTAGTTGTTGCCTATTGCTTGCTAGTTATGATGTGATTTTGGTGTGGTTTTTTTTAAAATGTATAAAAAGTATGGTAATTTACTGTATTTTTCAGAGGTTCTTGATTTGTGATTTGGATCCCAAGGACACCTCTTTGTTGCTGTATAGAATAAAGAGGTTGCAATTTCCTGCCTTGTATGACAAATTGACTCTTTGCACCAGGTAAAAACAATTCTAGCATTGACTGGGGCCAATCCACAATTTGGTCAATATGACTACTGGTACAAGTGGTAAACCAGCTGTCTGTGATGCTCTAGAAATTAGTAATATTATTACATTTTCCTAGGATTTCTTATGCTATCATTTTCTCAAAAATGTCACTTTGTATTCAAAAGTGCCATTTTGTATTCATATATATAAATGTGCAAAACGTTTTAAAACGTTTTCAGTTTTTCTCATAATTGAATAATTTAAAAAAATAGATACCTTGCATGAATAAGTGGCATATTTATAATAGGCTCTTCGTCAATGGGCAGCCCTTCTTGCTCTTGCAGCTTTGCAGCATGCTTTTCAAGGTCTTTGATCAATACCTTAGAGAATAAAAAAGAAACTGCCTGACTTCCATTAAATAATCAATAGAGAAATATCATTTTTAGAAGCAGATGGTGCTTTTAACTATCAAAGGGAAGCTTGTCTTGTAATTTATTTTTCTTTTCCACTGTAATATGCATTGTCCCTGCTATACTATTCCAAAGGATCCCCTAATCTCCACAATTGAGATTTAGAGCCCTCTGCAATTAGCAATTAGAAACCAAACTACTTAGCATTGTCAAGAAGTCCTAATGCAGCTATGTCTAGCTTTCATCTGCTTTTGGGTGAGAGAATTCTGATGTGAATGTCAGCAAAGTTCCTGTGTATGCATACATGTACAGACACCCAAACAGCCTTTGAAGCAACTACATGACAATGGTGGGACCGCTTTAATTCATATTCTGCTCATGCTAGCCTGCTTTTCAAAACATAGGGAATCCTGCTTAACACATATATGCAGGATTTCACTGCCAAGCAGTTATAAGATATTCATAATCCTTCCTTTTTTATTGTTACGTCATTTACCCCAAGAATATAAACTAAATAGTTTATTTTAAGATTTGGGCTCAAACTTCATGGAAATTTCTAAGTCCTGATGAATTCAGCGAGGCTTTATTTTAAGATGTGTATGTATGGATAGTATTATTGTTCCTTTTTTACATGAAATGTAAACACAGTACAATTGTTCTCTTAGCTAAGATTTGCATTTTGTGAATAATAAGGTTTTGGAATGTAAAAATATCTTATTTGTCTAGTTCATTTACCTGATGTATGGCCAAACCCATGCAGTCCAATATTCTTTGTGGTGTATCTCTTAATTCAATAGCAACATCAGGTAATGATTCCACTAATTCTTTATCACATATCAGTTCCTTATAATCCACAAGGATACTTCCTTTTCTTTCTACTTCATCCTATAAAACAGAGGTGTGTGAATTTGTGTTCAGTAAAGTTACAACTCTATTTTTTTGTTCATTCCATTACACATTATTTTAATCATAGCTCAAGCATTCTCAAATATTAAAGAAAAATATTGTACTAAAAATACCAATTGTTGATTTAACTGCCTCATTTTCCAAAATATGCATCATCTGCATTATATGAGGATGATCTCATAAGTTCTTTGTTCATTGAACCTAGCAACGCCACTGACATACGCTTCCCTCTTTTCACTTTGAGCACAAAATAAAAAAGATAAATCAGATAAATTTGACTGAAAGGTTAACACACGCTATGCAAATAATTAAATATGTGAAGAACAAAATGGGTATAGTATAGGAGAAGACTTATTTTCTAAAAATATCCTCTATTTGTCCATCCATCCAAATACAAAACATAGCATTTAAAAATTAGATCACAGAGCGCTGAGGAATAAGATTAAACAAATTTTCTAAAGGTTCTGACAGAATCAATTTGCAAAATTCTCTTAGAAAAAACAAAATTAAAATGCTCATAAATTCCAGGAATCCTTGGATTCTTTCAGGATTTAAATACAAGAAGCATATATACAAATGTGTGGTTAAACCAGCTTCAGAAAACAAAAGTATCCCAAACAACATATAGTCTAAAAACTTACCTTATCATAAAACTCTATGCGAGATTTGAAAAAAGTTTCAAAAGCTAAAATCTTCTGAACAAAAGGCGAGTTGGCATCATATGCTGAATTAGAAAATTTTGATTAATACAGTTAATATAGTTATGACTGTAGAAAACATTGAATATATAACATATTAAGCAACAAACTTAATTGATTTTACAAGCCAATCTTTAATATACTAACAATACATTGTATTTAGTTGTAGCTTTAAAAAGTTCTCAGGATTTAAAGACACTCCATTCATATTTACAATACTAAGAATTTAATTTCTTCAGGTAAATATAATCTTGTTTTATTGACCATCTTTTATCTTACAAGCATAGCATTTGACTGCAGTTGTTATAATTAATGAAGCTATATGCCAGAGAGAAATCTTATAGCTTCATTTTATGAAGTTTTAGGCATGCCAAAAATAAGTAGTTGAATACACATGATAAACTAGGATTTAACCATCATGTGATGTAGTACTAAGCGGTAATGAGAAAATTCACACGCTAGGCCAAGACCAATTACATTAAGGGTAGCAGTGGGTGAAATCCAACTACAGACTACTTAGCAATGCATCGGAATGATACAATATTAATGTTTCATTGAACACAGGTTTACTTCATCATATAGGAAAACTATTGAGTTGCATGACAAGGAAACTCAATATGGTGGCATTGTATTTTAGAGTAGTTTTATATTTAAAAAATTAAAATTTTGTGAAATTTTGATCATATGCTAAAACACATATTCAATTTATTCCTGATAGGGAGACTCAGTTTTAATTTGCGTGCTTTTCATAATATTACATCACTTTTTTATATAAATAGGTTTCTTTACTGCAAACAGCACAACTTACACAAACCAAATTACTTGTGCACGAAACAATCCAAACGTTTAGACAAAAGTATTCTACTTGCATTTTATTTTTTATATAGTACCAATGCAATAAATCTTGTTTTTCATTTGGCTTGTTGCAGAGCCCGTGGTTGATTAGAGCTGAGAGGGAATGGCTTCTGTACCCAAAGGATGACTAGACTCTAGTCCCCCCAACTCCTAGTCCAGCACCAACACTATACCATACTAGCTCTTTCTCACTTTAAGTTGTGAGGTGGTTATACTAAAATAAACCACCTGCTTGTTATTTCATCATACCCACTTGACTTCTTCAGTTTGTTGTAATTTATGTCAATATACAGTATGTGCCTCTGCCAATCCAGAATAAGGCTGATACTCCAGTCTTGGTTGCCTCATTCAGGCAGAGAAGGACTTTATGCAGACAGAATAGGAACAATTTCTGCCAGCAATCTGAGCATAAGATTGTACAATCTTAAAACAAAAATATCTGTGACCCTCTCCTCAAAATTTGCTCATGGTCTCCCAGAGCATCATGACCTATAGCTTGTAAATTCCAATCCTAGTCAGCTCTCAGTTGTACCATGTACAAGGAAAGGAAGACCTCACCTTCAGAGAAATAAAGTTTCCAGCCTTTATATGGAGTAGCCTGGTTCAGCGTTGTTTGAAAAAGATGACGAGGTTGTGCTGAAAAGTATGCCCTCAAAAAGTTAGTAATAAAATTGAGCATTTTTAATTTGTCATTAAAAGTAATTTATATACAACATACTGTATCTACAAATACTGCATTTAAAATGATAACAGTAATAACTCCCTGTACTGTACAGAGGGACAGCCTGACCAGAAGATTCAGTTTTTAAAATTTTATCTAAGTTTTAGCATAATAATCCAGGCTTCAGGCATTGTATTATGCTACTATTTTTAAAAAATTCAGAAACTTTAGGTTCTTTTAAGTCTCCAAAGCAAATAAGATCATGCAGGAATGGTCCTGAGGTGTTATTTGGAATGACTTTGATTGAAACATTCTAGAATTAAAACATTCATTTTCACTAAAACAATGTCACTTCATGAGGTGTGCCTTCTTGGTGGCAGCCCCTTCCTTTTGAAATTATGTTCCCCCCTCCCCCGCCCCTGGCCCCCCAGGAAGACCAAGGAAGGCAACCAAAGATAAGCAGCATTCCCAATTGGT
>JANHZT010005609.1:248290-259028 GCA_032468215.1 Stegonotus admiraltiensis
GCCCTCAATGAAATCAAGTTTGACATCCCTGAGTTAGCACATGGGTTACAACCAGATTAGTTTTGGACATCATAACATAGCTTTCCCTAGTAGTTCGCAATGCTGGAGGAGTTAAATTCCAACATATTTGAAAGCACTAATTTAGAAAGGCCATACTGTTGAATGATTTATGCTGGGATAAAGGTGGGGGCACAGAATCTTATTAAGAGTTACGAACTTTTCAAAATAATTTAATCATGGTATTATCCAGAAGTGCTCTATGGGCAAAAATGAAGCAATTACTATATAGCAGATTAGTCACAGTTTTTCAACTGTTCTCTATCTTTCTGCATGGTCAGTTCTACAGAATAGAACTCAATCATTATGATGGAACTGAAATTAAGCAAAGAAAATGAAATTAAAAAAAACAATGAAACTTAATAAGAGAACATAGTCAAGCATATGCAGAACATTAAGTACAGATGTCAGCATCAAAGGTATGTTAGAAGTTACTCTCTACTTACAAAAACCTCTAGCACTAGAATATGAAATTATATCCACACTGTGGCTATTGCCAAGTTGAAAGGCTACAGGAATTAATGGGATATTTGTTATTGAATATGGCATGTAATAGAAAAATCTGTAAAGGTAGTCTAACCAACCTATGGCAGCAAATCTGGAGAATGACACAACAGCCAACAGATAAGAAGTCAGTCTATATACCAACACCAAAGGAGATTTAACAGATTGTTTAAATTATCATATAATATCCTTAATTTCTAGCAAACAAAATAATACTTAGGGTAATCCAACTCAAATTAGAAGCCTCCATGGAAAGAGAAATGCCAGATGTTCTAGCTCAGTGGCACCCAAACTTTTGGGCATCAAGGACTGGTTCCATGGAGAGACATTTTTCTATGGAGGGGGGGGCGTGGTTTTATGTGCTGCCTGCATCCTGCGGATGGGGCTTCGTTTGTTTGTGTGGACCGGTTTCTGGCATGCAATGGACCGGTGCTAGTCCACAGACAACGGATTGGGGAACCCTGTTCTAGTTGGCTTTAAAAAAGGTCAAGAAACACAAGACATTATTGCCAATGCAAAACTGATAATTGAGAAAGCCAAAGAAAGTCACTATGTGCTTAATTGATTACAGGAAAACCTTCAGTTCTGTTGACTATTATGGAATATACTTAGGAAAAACGGAATCTCACTGCCTCATACTATACACAGGACAAGAAGCCACAGTCTGAATGGAACATGGTGAGCAGACTGACAAAGGAGGGGGGCTGTTAATGAAAATCAAGGAGCAGAGTGAAAAAAAAAGGGATCAGTAATAAAGGTGGCCAAATAAAGACAACAGGTACATCAATCAGCCTTATAGCTGACTATGAAGACACTGAAGTGGTAGACAGCTTCTGCCTTTTTAGAATCAATAATCAACGGTGAAGGAATCAGCAGTCAAGATATGTTCCACAGATTAGCACTTGGTAGAATTGCCATGATGGCCTTGGAAAAGTGATTCATCTGTTGGGATATGTTTACACCTACAAAGATTAGGATCATGAAGGCAATGGTTTTCCCCAGGCAAAACCTGGACTTTAAAGAAGCAGAATAGAAAGAATAGAAAGAGTGTTGAAACTTGAAATTTGGTAATGGAGAAGATTTGTGAAAATACCATGGATAGTCAAGGAAATGGAACAAATGGATCATCCAACAAATCCAGATCTCTCACTTCAGACACAAATAAGGCTCCAATTATTATTTTTTGATAATGATGGAAAAGGTGGAGACGAACACAATCAAGCAGCAAGGCAGTTGGACTCAGTGGGTACACTGTTGGAAGACCTGAAGGTTTGGAACAATGGTGGGTTGCTCCCGGTTCGGTCCGGTTCTATAGAACCGGTAGTAAAACTGGCAGGAGGCTCCGCCCACCCACCACCAAGTCATCATGGGTGATCTGTGCATGCGCAGAAGTGCATGTGTGTGAGTGAAGCAAGCACACGTGCGCTCCCATTGCGAACTGGTAGTAAAAGTAAGTGGAACCCACTCATGGTTTGGAAACATATCCTGGAGATGTTCTATCTATGTATCTATCTGTGTGTGTGAGAGAGAGAAAGAGAGAGCAGGAGAGGGGGGAGGGAGAGAGGGAGGGAGAGAGAGGAAAAAATACTATATCCTTACCATTTGTGCATATGGTAATCAAGATATATGCAATGTATAAAAAATAGTGTTATACGCAGATTGAATGTTTAATCTGGGAAAGTCAGAGTTTCCAACAAAACTTTTTAATCCTAAAAATATTAAAATATCAAATCTAAACAGCATTACACCTGGAAGGCAGTATGTTGAAAATTGTGACAGATTTCGGAATGCTGCAGAAATATACAGCAGATTCTTCTTGCAAAGGCTCCTGCTTCTTTCACAGGAAACTAGAAAATCAAAATATTGTGCGGTATAAACAATTCTTTGGCAGCCCCCTAGTGGAAGCTTCTTTACATTTGATCATTTTTACAATATGGCTGATTAAAATTGTTTCTTCCCGTGATTCTTCCTCTTTCATATGTTTCCTGCCTGCAGAAGCTAGCAAGTTATCATTTATTTCATATGAAACAAATTTGATAGACTGAATTATAACAAATCAGTTATAAAATAATTACTTAGAAAAGATGACAGCTGTATATGGCTGCCCTTCTTAGTTAATTAATCCCACTGAATCCAATAGGATTTACTTCTGAAGAAACTATTAGTACATAGTCTTATATCCATGATGGCAAACCTAAGGCATGCGTTCCCAAGGTGGCACACAAAGCCATCTTTCCACACACAAGAGCTGTTGCCCAACTCACCTGCAGCTGCACATGCGCGCGCCCCCCAGCTGGTGTTCAGGCCTCTGGTGTACATGTGTGCAATTCAAGGGACCCAGCTGGCTGTACGGAGGCCAAAAATGGGATGCGCGGAGGCCAAAAATGGGGCAAGCTACAGGCCATCTTCCATCCTCTCCCTGTCCAGAGAGTGTCTGAAGTGTAATGGAATGTATGGATGACCTTAGGGAATGAAAGGAAAAGATGCTGCCAAGAAAGAATCAGGCAACCGAGGCAGAAGCACCCAGTGGCTTAATGGTCAGGGAAAGAAACTTAGGAATTACATATCCTAATGGTTCAAACATTAAAAGGCCTCCTGTACTTTCAGACTTGCAAGATTCTGTTAATGTAGCTTATAATATAATACAATTCTAGTCATATTTCATGTTTGGTTTATCTGGGAGAGCCGACATGAAGAGCCAGTCACTAGCTCTTCATTCTTTCCCATGGTTGTCAGCTTTCCTTTTTCCAGAGTGATCTTTAGTCCACTATTTCTCCCTCTGGAACTCTGCCACAGTAATTTTTTGCCAGAAAATGAAGCATTTCTGGCATGTTTAAAAGAAAACCTTAGAAAAGATTATTAGATGTTTACACATTTATAACAGAAAAGAAAGCACTAATGATAAGCAATGCAATCATTTGCTGTAGTCGCCCAATTATTTCTTTTCCAAGAGAACTATGGAAACAAATATTGACAAACATATTCTTTTAACACCAGTTAAAGCTGTAATAGAAGTGCTGGTAGAGACGGTATTCTAATTGCCCTCTTAACTAGTCAAAGAGAGAAGCAACCTAGAGCTAAGGAGAAATTTCTTAACAGTGGGAACAATTAACCAATGGAACAGCTTCAGAAGTTGTAGATCAGGGCTGTCAAACTCGTAGCCCAGATGCATCATGTGTTGGCCATGCTCATGCCTGGTTTAGCGAAGGGGGAAGAAGTCATGATACATCACGTGATGATGCCGTGAGGACGCGAGTTTGACACCCCTGTTGTAGATGCTCCATCCCTGGAGGCTTTTAAGAAGAGATTGGACAGCCACTCGTCTGGAATGATATAGGGTCTCCTGCTTGAACAGGGGATTGGACTAGAAGACCTCTAAGGTCTCTTCTAACTCTGTTATTCTGTTCTGTTATTATTGTTTTGGAATCTAAATCTCTGATAATGGTGGAGCAAGGAATCAGAATCCAGAATCCGTAACTGGAGATCTGAGCAGAAATATCACAAATTTCTTCTTACATATAACACTTCAGAACTAACTCAGCTTCAGCCTGTCCAATAGGAAGATTTAAAGACATCATACAAATTAAAGAAGGGAAACAGGATTAATGGTGTTAAATAGCGCAAGATACAAGGTGCAGCATCTTAGCTCCTATAGAGAAATCTCTTTGTGAAGGAATTTCATAATACATGAAATCATACGAACAATACAATGTCACCAGATATAGCAATTCATAATATAAAAATCGCATATAAAGAAAGTGCAGAATTCTGTACTCCTGGGGCAAGAGAGGCCTGAATCATTTATAAGAGTCAACAGTAGAGCGCAGAGAAAGAAAACAATTTTGTTTTGATACCATGCATTTAACCTCTAGAACAATTTTGAAGAAAGTTATGATACTATGTTGGTTTTATACAAAACCTACCACAATAATCTTAATTTACGACTTATTGAGAACTAATACACAGTAATAAACCCAACCCACAAACCCTATATTAGTTTAAGAGACAGAAGGCAATTATGTCATTTCTTTGCCTAGACAAACATGAAGACGACAAACAATTCACAGGACACTTTTTTTTATTGTAAACCAATATTGCATGATGCAATGCAATGAGACTTTAAAAATTACCCCAACCAATATACTGTCGTCTCACTTTTCTTAACTCCACCATTCCAAAAGGCCAACAGATTGGAGAAAGGCTGCTATAGGTTGACATATTGGCTAAGCTGTTGTTTATTTGGCCAAGGTTTAGTGTATAAATCACAAATAACTAATACTCTGAGCCCATGGTCCATGGTTTACAAACTACCACAGCTGGGTTTACACAATATATTAAGTCACACACAAAAAATATGCCTTTGCTTTTGTGTGCTGTGTGAACCCAGACATTGTTGGCTCTAGTTTGTCTCTATTCAGAAGTGTTGACAGCAGATTGCTGTTGTTCATTTTTCTTTTATAAAAAAAGAAATTGACAGATGTGAACAAGGACAGAGGCTAATATGCCTGAGTATTGCAGAATCAAGCACATTTCTCCTTTTTATACAGCAAGCTGTTGAAATGTCTTTCTTTTTTTAGTTATCTGATGTGGGAATCCAACCAGTATCTTCTATTTCCCCCCCCCGCCCTTCAAAAAAGCACTATTGTTTTTAACAAGCAAATAGTTCAGACAGCATATGGTCATTTGCATGTGTTATTCTTCTGCTTATTTCCAAGTGTAATTATGTTCTAAAACTCATTTTTAAACTGAAAGTAATATTAGTTACTCAGAGCACACAGGCAAAACAGCCCCTTCTTGGGAAATACAGAAATGATAGAATTACACAGGTAAAAAAGTCTACTGAAAGACAGCAACAACGAGGTTGCTCTCAAGCCAGCGTGGGAGTTTGTGAAAGACAACATCATTCTGGACAATGCTGCTAATCTGAAGCCTGAACTAAGAAGTACTGTGAGATCAATGCTTAATGAGGTGAACAGCAACATATGCCCACAAGTTCCTACTTTTAATTGGGAGGTTTTTTTTCACTAGACTTGTAGGCACAAACAGCTTCCTTTGCCTGGGTCACTTTTAAGTGAGTGCAAGAATAGTAACAGCTTTTACCTGCATCAACTGCTGGCAGCGTTAAATCAAATGCTTCATCTTCCCCAGGGTTCGGCTTCAGTAGAAAGCTTTCAGGAGTTATGTCATCAGGCAAGTCCAGCAGGCTGCTTTCCTCCGATTGGGAACTTGAGGCTCTTTGGCTTCCATTCCGTTCCATCACTGAAGCAGAGACCAAAGAGTTTCCTTTTATTTTGAAATGTCTATCTCATTTTCCAGGTTTGGTATCAAAGTGCTTGAATGCACTAACATCACAAAACAAATCACACTGAAAACACTTCAACACAAAAAAGATTGCAGATATTTAACAAATCTGTAACTATAGGTTCAATATCTATTATCAAACCAAAGACTTACAAAACATTTTATCACTAGGATTTAACACTGAATTCTTGTGTTCTAACACCTAAAATCATAGCAAATTTGTAGCTGGTCTAGTGGTTAAGACACTAGGCCAGAAATTGGAAGACCACAAGTTCAAGTCCCATCTTAGCCCAGCTAGGTGACTTTGGGCCAGTCACTCTCTCTCAGCCCAACTCACCTCAGAAGATTGTTGCTTTGGGAAAATAAAAGGAGGAGAGAATATTGTGTGGGTTTGTCTTGAACATCCAGAGACCATCTTCTTTAAGGCTAATCAGGAAGTTACAACTGAACTTTCCAACCAGGGAAAAGTTTCAATATTTGGCTATTCTATGAATAAATTTCAAAGGCAAATATATATATATACATATCCCAGAGCATCTTTAAAGGAAACCGATTAAAAGTTCATCAGAGATAAAGCTTGATTACATCTAACTAAATTTAAGCTAATCTTAAAAAAAAAATCCCATAGGAAGTGTTTAAGGAAGGTTAAAAAGATTGTATAAGGAGAAGCAACAAATCCTTGGAACAAAGTGTTTATTTTTCTTTTATAAATCTTTATTGTATTAAATTTCCTACCACTAAAACCTAGTTGGAGCAGCAATTATCATCATTTGTGGGCAAAGGATTTCATGCAACAAGTCACCATGACTCTCACCAGAGAGATATTTTAATGGCTCTCCTAAAAATATAGATCAAACCTTTACAGCTATCAACAGATGGTCTCATCAGATGAACATTCTTTTTCCAGGAATACAGATCTATTGCTAACAGTTTAGGATGTGTTCTTCTCATGTATTACGTCTGAATTACTCACTTGTTTGGATAAGCAGGAATACAGTATATGTGTCATCAGCACAATACGTGGAAATATTCCTTTTCAACATTCTAGATTTTTCATTCTAATCTTCCCCTATGGATTCTGCATAATTCTGGTTTTCCACCTTCCTTTTATGGTTAGTATTCCATCACCAATGAGCATGCCTAGTTCCGAGTGGCCTATTCTTGAAAACACTCCCGCCAATCTTTCTTTCCTCCTAAAGAACTACCATTCTTGAGATAGTACTCCCCAGCCTACTGATTAGAAAATAGAATGGAATACTTTATTTGGCCAAGGGTGATTAGACATACAAGGAATTTGTCTCTGGTGCAGAAGCCCTCAGGATACATGCAAAACAACAGAGTAATAATAATAATGATGATGATACCAATAAAAGAAGCTAGTACAAAGATGAGAAGGATAATAATACAGTCATACCACACCGGCAAATATACTTAGACATAAGACGGTATGGTGGGAATTAGGTGTTCAGCAGAGTGATGGCACGAGGGGAAAAAACTGTCTCTGTGTCTAGTTGTTTTGGCATGCAATGCCCTGTAATGATGTCCCGAGAGGAAGAATTGAAATGGTTTATGTCCAGGATGAGAGAGAGTAGATACTTTCTCAGCCTCTTTCTGACCTGTGTAATATACAAGTCCTCAACAGAAGATAGGCTGGTTGCAACTGTTTTTTCTGCACTCCTAATTACCGTATCCGTTGGGACTCTGTATCTGTCCTGTTTGGTTGCTGGAACAAATCAGACAGTTATAGAAGTACAAATGGCGCGCTCAATAGTTCCTCTATCAAGAAGAGCGCCTGAAGCATTCTTAACTTTCTGAGCTGATGCAGGAAGAACATTCTTTGCTGTGTCTTTTTAATGATGGTTCTAATGTTAGGTGTCCATTTCAAATCCTGGGAGATTATAGAACCCAAAAACTTGAAGGACTCTACTGTTGATAACTGTGCTGTCTAATATAGTAAAAGGTGGTAGAATAGGAGGGCTCCTCCTAAAATCTACTCTCATTTCTAGAGTTTTAAGTGTGTTCAGCTCCAAATTTTTCTGGCTACACCACAGGGCTAGTTGTTCAATCTCCTGCCTATATGCAGACTCATCACGATCTTGAATGAGACCAATGATGGTTGTATCTGTTGATTAGGCCTTAATTTATCATGTTAAGTAATTGTTGACTAGGCCTTAATTTATCATTTCTTTTTACTTCTATACCACCAAAGCTGTGTAATTCTTGGCAGTTTACTATCCTAAGAATATAACAATGTTTAAAAGTCACAACAAAAATTCAACCCTAAATCCTTAAATAGTGATAGACATCATACAGAGATGTATTACAGGTAATTCTCCATTTATGACAATTGAGCCCAAAATTTCTGTTAAGTGAGACATTTGTTAAGTGAGTTTTGCCCCATTTTATGACCTTTCTTGCCACAGTTAAGTGAATCACTGCAGTTAATTAGTAACCCAGTTAAGTGAATCTGGCTTCCCCATTGACTTTGCTTAGAAGAATTAACATTTCACTTCTACCCAAAAATGTATTGGAATACAGGTGACACATGGCTGTAACTACTTTTATCTGCCAGAATCAGGCTACTGCATTCCACTGCATTGTAGTTTTTAAGTGGTGTCCAAAAATGTGATGCAGTGGTCTTTCCTAGTATTGGTGAGAAAAAGTGCTGAACATATTTGAAAATCTTTATATGTAACTTTATATAGGAGACTTTACATTTCAATGCACTTTTGATATGAAATTATGTGTTATTGTAATAAGCAATTCCAATATTATACTCAAAATCTATTCTGTCGCCAATTAGATTTTTTTTTACAACTCTTATGACTCTGATGTGTTTCCCACTCTTTTTATAGAAGGCTGCTGACTTACCCTTCTTCTCATGATACTCAGTAATTAACTTCATATTATTTGTTTTCATATTACCGCAAGATCTGGTTACCAGATCTACAGAGCAAAGGCAAGGTCAAAATCCTTGTAAGAACAACTTCCATATAAAAGAGCCTGGAAGAGGAAAAACCGAATTGTTCTTTCTGGATGAAGAAGGATACACTTAATGTTATGGCAAATGAACTTTCAGAAAGTGATTGAGATCCCATTTTTCAATGAGACACAATAGTGCTGGGGAAAACAACTAATAAATTGGCTCATTCAGGCCAAAAAGAATTTGGGTTTATCACAAGAATGAGATATCAGGAATCCTGGATTTTAACAATTTTTTAAGCTTTAAGCTTTACCTAGTTTGTCATTTTAATTTAAATGCATTACAAGGTTTGCATGCTGAAAGCATTTGTAAATAAATGCAATAAGCTAACAGACTTGTTTACATCCTGTCCATTTGCCCTTTCAATTATTTCTAGCCATTAAAGTAAATGGAACAGGAATAGAAGAAGCAAAGCATGCAACAATTTAAAAAAACTCAGCCCAAATGTTTATCCGGGGTTAGCAAGCAGATGAGCTGGCAGAAGCCTAAGTGAGAGTTGATGATCTAAAAGGGCCCCTTGTCTGACATTGCAAAGATCACTCTGACATTTCAACAATCCCTCTGGGCAACAGCCAAGGAGAAACATATTAGCTGTATGCTTTAACAGCTGTCATACAAACACCCCTTCTAAGAAATGTGGTCACCTTCATTAGAATGAAATAAACAGAATGAATAAAACTTTCCTTTCTGAAGCAGTTTTAAATCTCATATCAAAATATGACCATCAAAAACAAATCCATAAAAAATATGACCATGAAAACAAAAGTACTGTTTATCAAGTAAAGATAAGTGCATTGGTTATTTTAAAAAAATCCTTATTTTCTAAAAGAAACAGAAGTACATTGCTACAGCTCCTACAAAGAAAAGAATAATCCATTGTTTCAGCTACAGCTCGAAAGAAGCAGGCTCACAGCAGCAATACAAAAATTGAGTTTATTCATCACATTAATGAACTGTCCTGTATAATACTGTATACAACTTTATAAACCTGATAGTAAAAAACCCCCAAAAGAAATAAAAAGTACCAGAACCACTGGCTGCATATGTGAATTCTTGTTATTTTTACCTTTACTCTCCCATGGAACACCATCAAGTTCTCATTGAATCTTGGGGTTCTGCAGAACACAATTTTAAAAGCCTGACTCCATAACAGATAACATGCCTAACTAGCCAACTCACAATTCAATAACAGCAGCTCATCAGTTTGGCTAGATAGGAAGATATGAGAAGATAGAGCTAGATTCCCACTCACCCAAACAATATCCTGCGTTCCATGGTGAGATAAAAGAAACAAGTAATAAAAGTACATTAAAATGAAGACAATAATGCTTCCATATCAGTTCTAAAACCTTCATACTGCTAATAGCTGTGAATATGTTATAAGCAGGGATCACTCATATTAGAAAGAAAAGTTCTCTTTTTTTATGACATCTTCAGTCAAGCTGTAATGATCATAAACCCTATGTGTCTGACTTCCATATAATTTATAACCACTTTTTACAGAAGGAAAAAAGATAATTAAATTACTTTAATTGGAGGCTTTTTAAAATACCCCGTTTTCCCAAAAATAAGACTTCCCTGGATAATAAGCCCAACCGGGCTTTTGAGTGCATGTGCTAAAATAAGTCCCCCTCCCCAAAAATAAGCCCTACCCCGAAAATAAGACCTAATGAAGGGGTGGGCATTCAAGAAGTTGGAATTAATTGATTGAACTCGCAAGAAGTGTTTTTTTTTACGGTACAACTTGTTTCCCTGCACACAATGGCGAAAAATGAGATGGAGCTGGAAACCAGGTAAGACAGAAAGAGGAGCCCCGTCTTGCTCCATGCACCCCAAAATAATAAGACCTCCCCGAAAATAAGGCCAAGCGCTTATTTCGGGGTTCAAAAAAAT
>JANHZT010005609.1:278727-294573 GCA_032468215.1 Stegonotus admiraltiensis
CTCGAACTTGCAGTAATTGCAAGCAGCAGATGTTAATAACAGACTTCCAGTCTGTTGAGCCACCAGAGCTCCTATATTGACTCTTAGCAGCCACACAGATAGACAGTTAGAGGCTTAAGATTGGAGAAGACCCCTGAGAGTATTGTGCATACTCAAGTAAAACTAACAAAAGGATCACTGAACAAATCAATCCAGAGTTCTCATGTATTGCACAAATGAACAAGCTCAGCTTATCCTACTTCAGATACATTATGCAAAGACTTATCTCTGAAAATGTCTGTAGTATTGGAAAAGGTGGAAGAAAACAGTAAGCGGGTAGACTCAGTTACATTGAAAATCAGTGCACCATTGAAGGGATAGATCATTATGGAGAAAATCTTATCTATGGTCACTAGGAGTTAAAAAAGATTTGGTGGCATATAATCAAATTCACTTTTTACTTTCTTGGCTTGAAATCATTTCTATTTAAAGAGGAAGTTTGCTCCTTTTCTATACAGGTAGTCCTTAACCTATGACCATAATTGAACCCAAAATTATGTTAAGTGAGAATTTGTTAAGTGAGTTTTGCCCCATTTTACGACATTTCTTGCCACAGTTAAGCGAATCCCTGCAGTTGATCAGTTAGTAACCTGGTTCTTAAGTGAATCTGGCTTCCCCATTGACTTTGCTTGTCAGAAGGTTGCAAAAAGGGATCACATGACCCTGAGGCGCTGCAACGGTGATAAATATGAACCAGTTGCCAAGTATCTGAATTTTGATCACATGATCATAGGGAGGCTGCAAAGGTAACTGTGAAAAATGCTTCATTGGGAAAAGGTGGGCATAGCTTAAATAATTTGTGCACTAATTACTGCCTTGCAAAATATAGTTGGCTTTTAATTCTGCAAAAATATCTTACTATATGCTTCATTTGAAGAATCACTCAATTCTGTATGAACATTTCAATTTGATTTCATAGACCTTCATCTCTAGTTTGCCAATAGTTATTATCAATTTGGCAGATTGCAGAGCTGCTTCCCTTGCAGAGAAATTTAACATTTGACTTTGTTTAGATGTGCACTAAATAACATTTTTTTCCTCTGAAATTCAAAGTACATGACTTGCCCACTACTACTTTTTTACCCTCTGTTTTTATTTTTTTGGCTTGTATTGTAGTTTAAATCGGGGCTCTTTCTTGAAAGAATGTATGCAGATAAATGAAATAATAACATGATGGTTTCCTCTCTTTTTCAACAGATTACTATACTCTTTGAAAATAATTGAAGATGGCACCTTGTCAGGTTACCTTTGAAATAAGAGGAGTATCTCTACCAGGTACAAAGTAGTTTTTAGTGCAGACTTGCAATAGAATTGTAAGTTAATTTTCCAAACAAATTATATCCAGGCAGTTGTAGATGGGATTTTTGGAAAATTTCATTTGTTACATTTTGTAGATATGCTTGGCATTTAATGAGTATGTATGTAAAAACTTACTTTTAATGAACAAGATAAGTTTCCTTAATTCTAGTATACTGTTTTCAAATATTATGCCCTCTCAAATATTTCTGTGATTATGTCTTGTAAGTATATGAAAACTTGAATTTCCATATTTACTCTTCAGATCAGTTTACCACCTACATTTCTTGCTTGTACTCTATGTGAAGAGATTTTTCTATTGCTTAATTTAATCCCTACCCAGACTGAGTGTTTTTTCTCAAAAGTGGTATCCTATGGGTAGTTTTTAACTTAAAGACTGTTCATTCAGCAATCATTGGAAGTTATGACAGTGCTAAATGAATGATGATTATAATCAGTCCTCAGAGTTTCAGCCATTCTAGAATTCCCACAGGCACAAGATTATGATTCTGTGCACTTGGCAACTGGCTTGCACTAATGACCAGTTGTGGGGCCCTGCAATCTCCTGATTGCTATTCGCTGCCTTCTCTGCTGCCTTCTCTTGAAAGTTGGTGGAAAAGCCGGCAGGGAAGGTTACAAGTCATTAGGGTAAGTCTCTCCTACCCACATACTCTTTCACTGCCCCTCTGCACTCTTATTGCACCGGTCACTCATGCACTCCTACCCACCTTCCTGGGGCCTTGATGTTTCTCCTCTGTTACTGCCTTAAAGGTAAATGTCCTCCTCCTCCCTCTGTGAAGCCTGACAGATACGATCAGTGAACATTAAGTAAGACTCAGTTATTTAACCTCCCGGTATTTCAGTGCACCACTCTTGCAATTTCACACAAACCTTCCTCACTTTAGAGCAGCCATTGACCTGCCTGCTGTGCTGCTTGCAAGCAGCTTGGGACTTTACAACTTCCTGCTGGTTTCCCATTGATTTAGTTGTGATAAGATGGTAGGAAGTTTCCCTGCTGAATGATCCTGAGATTCAGTTAATGGTGGCAACCAGGATGGCAGAGATTGTCATCCCTAAGTGATGCTGTTGCACTTTTATGATCACATTGCTTAGCCCAGAAACGCTAGTCTTGATTGCTATTGTAAATCGAGGACTACCTGTATTTCCCTTCCTTCTCCCAAGCAATTACATAACAGTGCTTTACAAAATTTCTGCGATATAATATAAAGTAGAACTTGTGACTAGGCAATTTCTGCTCTTTCATTCTATAATACATCTGTTTTAAAATTGAGTCCATATTGATTGAATAATTATTAAAAAATAGTTTGTTCTACATAGCCCTCGAACTGTGCTATAAGTTGTTTTAAGTTAAATGACTTGCATCTGTTTTTAAAAATAATATAAGACACTGGATAGCATTTTTTTTAAAAAATTAATAGTTCCTCTAAAAATCTGATGCAGGAAGCCTGTTGGGAGAAGATTCTGGATGTTTATTTGTTGTTTTTATAGTCTCATATCTGATCAACTGTTGAAAGTTTAGAGCTAAAAGTGGCAATGATTTCCAGACTACAGAAAGTAAACACATTGCAGCTGTTTAAGATCATCAAAAACATTTAATATGCTAATTTAGAGTAAGAAGAAACATATATATAAAATTCTGGAGCTGATAAACAAGGACTCCAGCTTACTGCTCTGCAGTAGGCAATCAAGCATTGTGTTATGACTTTAGTCTTTGCAATACAGGAAGCAGACTAAACTAGGCAAGTTGAGACAGGAAGTTTACCTACCAAGTTTAGCTAAGAATTGAATTAAAGGTTAAATGATTAGAGTCAACACTGCCTTAAAGGTAAATGTCCTCCTCCTCCCTCTGTGAAGCCTGACAGATACGATCAGTGAACATTAAGTAAGACTCAGTTATTTAAATGAAATACTCTTCTATTTAATAGTAATAGAATATATATTTCATATGAATAATAAACAGCCACATTCAGATGAAACATTTACCATGTTTTCCTATATATTATTTCCCCTCAGTACAGATAAAGTGGTACAAGTGTTATTCTTTCTGTGGAGGTACAGTGGACAGTGTTTCGTTAGCAGTTTTATTTTGTGACAGATTTCATTTCTGCCAGTATATCATAAGAATTGTATTCTTTTGGGGTTGATGGAGGGAGGCATTTGGGATTTGGAGAACGTTTTGGGTGGTTTGACAAAATATGTTCTAAAGAGTTTATCCACAGAATGTAGAGCTACAAATCAGATACAAAACATCAATTTATCAAATGCTAGCTGTTACTGCCTTTAGAGGACATTTCCTATCAGTTCTGTTTACATTTGTCCTCTTTTCCACACAGAGATATTTTCAAACAAAGCATTAGATTGCAATCGCCCCTCATTTCTGCTTCCCAAGAAAATTATGAGATTTAAATGGAGAAAATAGAAGCATCATTGTAAATAAATGATGGTAGAACCTAACATTATATGTTGCAGCTTGCTGCCTTTTCTCTCTCTTCTAAATAAAAAACTATTTTTTAAATGTAAAGACATCATAATGGAACTATTGTTTTCCCTGGCATCACATTAGGAATCTCAGCTAGAGGTATATTGTTACAATGTCATATTCTGCTCCTGGGTACTGGAATTGCAAGGGCAAACTCAATACAATATCCTACTTTATTTGCAAGCTGGGTGGGGTTAAGAATTGCTGCTTTTTCTGTGACTTCCGATTTGCTGAAGCATTATAACTCTCTAGTGGCTCTTTTTCCCTGTCTCTCCCCTCCCTGAAAGATACCCAGCCAGAGTGTAGAGAATTGGCAGGGAGAAATGTTGACAGCTCGTAAAACATGCATTATTGTCAGGAAGTATAAGTGAGATAATTTCTAATATCTCACACAGATAAATGATTTTTTTATGCATTAATTGCTACATGGCTTGGTTTGCACATTGTTCCAAGTCATTGTTTAGTTTTGGTTTATGGAATTAGCTAAAATTGCCTGATCCATAAGTAAATCTAGCTCATAAACTACAGTTTCCAAAGCACATTGTTGGCGTTAATAAATACACTAAGCCACCATATTGTACTTCCTGATATAATCCAGCATATTTCAGAAGGCTGAACTTGCTCCCATTCTCCACCTGGCTATTTCCCTTTCACTCACCTTCATTACTTGCATGAAGAATATTTTAACACAGCTTTTCCAGTATGATGCCCCAGTTCTGGAAGTGGAAGTTCAGGGGATTACATTCCCAACACATTGGGGGAGTATGATAGTATGAGTTTTGACATTTGTACCCTTAATATTTTGCTTCCCACCACCACCACAAAACCATGAAAAATTTAATGATTCAGAAAATGGTGAACTTTGGGGACCAGAAAAAAGATGTTGGAAAACTGCATGTGGTCCTGGCACTTCAAGTTGCCTGGCCCTCTTTTAAAGCAGCGTAGAGCTGTTCTGTTCTTTTCATTTGTGGGTTGTATTTTGTCTAATTGTGTAACTGATCCCTTTCAAAACTTCATTAGATAACATATTCAGAAATATTGCATAACAAATCCCCTAGCAACTAGCAAATTTGTGGATGCCTTAGATTAGAGGCAACTGTCTTTTTTTAGCCTAGAATGTATGAGCTTTAAATGTTTACAAAACTAATGATGTGTAACTATGTTACACATACATACTGATGTTGTACATAGTATTAAAAAACCCTCACTCTTTTGTGCCCTCAAGTGTGATATCCATATAATTCCAATACATATACCACTAATCCTAATATATCTCAGTATAATCTTTACAGCAAAGTTCAGACAAAATTATGAATTTTCTGTTCTGCTGTGTGCGCTGTTATTACTATTATTTATTTAAGATGGGATGTGAAGTAGGTATGTGCAAACTGTGCAGAACACAGTTTAGACAAACTTTTTCAATCTGGAAAGTGCTTTGAATTTTAAATAATGTTTTAAACTGAAAACAACTGGTTTGTGTGCAAAACACTTAAGTGCAAAATATTCCAAAATAATAATAATTTAAAATGATAGGAAACAGCTATTTTGTGTGTAAACGCGGCATTTCAAAATAATGTTTTAAAGTAGTTCTACTTTGGACACAATGATTATATGTGAAGAGAAAAACAACTATATTACACTGTTTAAAATAAAACAAATATGACAAAATTAAGAACTTGGTTAACAAAAATGTAATAACTCTGAAATTAATTCAGTCATTAAGCTTATTTAGATCAGATATCAGTACAGGTTTTATCATTTTGCTTCAGTGTATATTATTTGTTATTTGTGTTAGTCTGAATACTAAATATTTGAAAGTTTATTATTTATTTTCTGACACTTCTTTTCTAGGAGAGGTTTTGGCTATATGTGGAAGCTGTTATTCTCTAGGAAACTGGAATCCACAGTGTGCAGTAATCCTTCACCCAGAAGATGAGGCTGGTGATACGTAAGCTCTTTTCAGTAGTACATTAAGACCCAATAATAGCTGTAACAGTAGTCTGGGTAATGTTAAGTGTATTTGCTCGTGTCATTTATTTCACTGGTCTCAAATTCCATTGTTCTTAGCTGATTTGACATGCCTAAAAAGTAAAGGCTTATTTGATTGATTATTTATCTCCCACCTTTTTTACAGTTCAAGGCAGCATATGTAATGCCACCATCTCCTGTTTTCCCCACAGCTAACACCTTGTGAGAAGGGTTGCCCAGGGACACATAGTTTGTTTTCATGCTTAAAGAAGGACAAGACCGAGAACTCACCATCTCCTGGTTTCTAGTTCAGCACCTTACTCACTACAACAAATTGGGCCTCATATGTATTTATTGCATTTGTATCCACCTTTTCTGTATGAGTGCTCAGGTGCTCTCTCATTTTATTCCCCAGTAGATACATTGGGGGGTCTCTCTCTCATTTTATTCCCCAGTAGATACATTGGACTGAAACAACCTGGTAGATACATTGGACATTACAACCCGGTAGATACATTGGACTGAAAAAGTGTAAGTGGCCCAAAGTCACTATCTGTAGTCAAGTGAAGACCTGAACTTGAATCCTCCAAATTTCAGTCCAGTTCAGTCCAGTTCTTTCACTATGATCACTAATCTGGCAGCATAACATAGTTGTTTGGCCAAAGTATTTAATTGGCTCATTGGCATATTTGATGTCCTGAGGATTCATTAGGGCCACAACCACAGAAGTTAGGCAGCATTTAAAAATATATTTCCCTGGATCCATTTTTATAACAGATGTTAAATTTCTAAATACATCTCTCTGTTACCTTTATTATAAATTGAAATGTCACATGTCTGCAACTAATTTTGGAAAGTGGAACCCGGAATGAGAAATAACATGAGATTCCTTCCCCATCCCCACTTGTTTGTAATTACTAAGAAATAACAGAAGTTGGTAAAGAGGAAAGAAAGAACCACAATATGCCTACATTAACTATGCCAGCTAACGCCAGCAGCTGGACGGTGTAAGAGAGGTACCTTTGATGGAATAAGGTGAAATGTTTCCCATGGCCCACATGTTTTCTTAGCACTGTACTAAAGGACTATGTTGATGGGAGAACAGTAGTTTAGCCCACTGTGGATTAGCAGGGCATCCCAAGTAATCATTATATTACCAAAAA
Organism: Stegonotus admiraltiensis; assembly: GCA_032468215.1. NCBI lineage: Eukaryota > Metazoa > Chordata > Lepidosauria > Squamata > Colubridae > Stegonotus > Stegonotus admiraltiensis. The sequence continues at coordinate 285,694 of JANHZT010005609.1, forward strand.
GTACACCTTTACAATGTGGCCTTACTGTTAATTTCATATTTTCTTTTGCATTACTATTGTCCTCATTTTACCTAACTAGCTTGCATGATTGGGGGAGTAAGAAATGCTGTTTTGCAAAAATTTGAACTTTACGATTAATTTTCAGCATGAAATGTTTTTTTCTCTCAGTCCAAGTGAGTGAAGATATTATTCTGCTCAATTGCTTAGATGTGATTATATTATAATAAATTGTATTAAAGCCTGGGTGCTTGTAGGCATTCATCAGCCCAGTTAATACAACATTGGGGTAGTTGTTAAATACTGTTAAAGCAGTATTATTGTCATAAATGAAGCCTCTGAATAAGTTGCATTTCCATAAAGTTAATCTCTAATTGGGAAATACATTCTAGTTGGTAATTGATGCACAATTGCACATGCTTTTTTTAATTTTCTCTACACCTTTCAATGCAGTACAGTAGCCTGCTTGGGAAAATACATTGTTTTTCCTAAGATTGAGTCATTTTCAGAAGACTTTTGAAATGGATCCAAGAGTTATATATTGACCATTCTTAGTTTATGTTTAAGTAACAAAATATTGTGAAGGTCAAGATTGTTATCAGGAAAACTCTTTCACGTTCATTAGAGTTCATGTTTCTTTTCAAAATGTAAACAGTTTCTTTTTTCACTGTTTGGGAGCTTTACTAGAACATGCAAGCAACTTTGTCTGAAAACACTTGATAAATGTCTCTTTTTAAAAATCCTGAATAATGTGCTAGGGTACTGGGATAATGTTTATGTTCTCTTTAACCTATGGAGTTAATTAAAAGCTATGATCAAAGGAAAAGGGAGTAGAAAGGTTTTTAAATCTGTTGTGCATGCATGTGTATATACACTTACACAGCCAGTGATTTGTATGTGGTGTTATTTAACTTTCCTGTATTTTTAAAAAAAATATTTTTCTGCAGTCTGCTGTGGAAAGCTACAGTTGATCTCCCCAGAGGAAAGAATATTAAATATCGATATTTTCAAGGAAGTTTCTTAGAACCCAAGGTATGTATACATCCATGAACTTCAGTTAAATATCTTGGCTAATTGATGGTAACGTGTTTAAAAATAAAGTAATCTACAGGCACTTCCAGACTTATGTAGCTATTCAAAAAATATTGTCTAATTCAATTTTTGAACAATTCAGAATTGCACCAACTGTCCAAAAACTGAAGTATATTCACAGGAATCTGAGGTTGGAATTTTGGTGGTAGATAATGAGGGACTTAATTGCTAATTAATTTTCAAACCTTGAAAACTTTACATATGGTTTATAAAGAAATTTGTTCCAGGTTAAATTTATATAAGTCAAGTCTTGCATAACTCTGCGGGTGTCTGTACTTAATAGTCAGCTAATGAAATTCAAATATCCTGACAGCAGACTCTTTTTAAATCCACATTTTTTACACAAAAAGTATTTTAGATAAGCATAAAATCTGTATGGCAAAATAAATGCATGTATTTTTCTGTATAGATAGCAATGACAATTGATCTAGTCTTCTCAATCCATGTACATTGATCCAAATAAATACTTGTGATGAATGCCCAGAAGTTATATATTCTATGCTTTTCTTATTCATCTGCTTTCTGTGTAGAGCATAAATAGCCTAAGAAAAAATATCAAACTTAATGGTACCTTCAAAACACCTTGTTGCTGATAACTTACATTTGAATATAAAGTATTAAATATGGCACTTACAACTTTTTTCATAATAGAAAATAGAAGTCCTGTTTGAAGGACATGCTAGAAGTAGATAATGACATAGAGAAGGCAAGTTAGAACTCTTGCCAAATCAATTCAGAATCATCATATTTTGTTAACCACTTATAGTATAAATGATAAGATAACCATTAAAACCATTTAAGCATTGGTAGATCTAATGTAATAAGATATACCCCCTTATAATACATGCAAACTTCACAGTATGTATTGGTAAGTGTGTTTCCTTTAAGTAGGTACTCTGTATCGTGCACGCTATAAGTACCGTGTGATGCAGAGGCTTCTGTGGTAAGTATACATTTTATGGAATAGCAGAGTAGAAACATACATAAAGAATCAGTACAAGAGCCATCATGAACCTGGTTGCCAACAAAGGTTTGACAATGGAGTTGGTGGGAAAGCATATATTGCAGTGAAGTATATGTTGTTTCAAGGGGGGGATACAATACAAGCAAGGTGAAAATAAATGAGAGAGAAGGATGAAAAAATAGTTTAGCATGATTGCAGTTCAATGAAAAATGAATGCATCCTGTGAATTGGATTAATGATAGGATAGTGCTTTTATAAACTACTTTTGCTGTATACCTACTTTTAGCAATTTTATCTACTCAATATTTCTCAGATGTTTCATATTCCTTAATCTTGAGCTGAGAAACTGCCTACATATCATTCAGATCATTTTTAATGTATTAGAAACACAGGAATTGAATATGATTTTAAAGTACATGAAATAAAAATTGGAAGTACAGCAACTGATGCAGGCTTACTTCCATGTACTATTTGACATTTTAAGTATTAAGATGAATTGGGTTTTTTTCTTTTGAGACTTCTAAAAGAAGAGATTGGAAATCCTAAATTTTTCATGAATTGTATTTGGGAACACCAAATATCTATAATTGATAATAACACCTTTACATATTGAAGTTTGATTTCCTAATTTGTGGTTAGAATGGCAGTAAGAAAAGAAAACAGCAGTTTGCTTTTGAACTTAATCATTAGAGATTGTGAAAGTGCCATATTTTTTGTTACAGCAACTTATTAAATGACCCTTAGTCTCAAATATTTTGGGTACTGACATAATACCCTTGGAATATTAGTAAGAGCAGGCTGATTTGCCAAGAGAGGGTGACTTGCATATGTACTAGATTACAGTGCCTCGGATTAAATTGAATTATTCAAACATTGTCAAATAGTTCAACTTTTCTCTCACTTTCTTTCTACCATATTTAAAAACTGATTGACATTTGATTAATGCTTCAAGAACCTTGCTTGACAGAAAAGCACCTACTTGGGATACTTAAGAAACACTGATTCATTAGCATATAGTTAAAAAAAACAGCTATTAAAAAACTAGTGTAAATACACAAGGCTGGCAGAATACAAGATATGGGCTATGAACCCTTTTTACTTTTATTATGACAAGCAGGAATCCAATTTTTACTTTTAAGAAAAATGAAACTATGTATGTCATACCTTTCCTCTCTGGCTCAAGCATCTTGAGAAAGGTGCTTTTTTTTCTTGTTTTGAGATGAGGTCTTCCTGTTTCTTAAACCAACCAAAACCCCATCTACAATGATTTTGTCAATTTGAACTTAGGTTTTTATTGTTATTTGTTTCTTGAATTGTTTATTTTGTAAATTTTGACTTGAACAATGGAAGTTAATCACCTTTCTGGCATCTCTGAGTGTTCATTTAAAAACTGAAGCCTCACTAGACAAAGTTATTTGCATATCCTTTTTACTGTTTTTCATTAGGGATGTTTATCCCATTATTGTAATCTTTGTTGATTAGGACTATAATGTGCCCAAAATACTTTCATATATCCGTTAAAACGTATTTTCTACTTTTAATTATTTTAATTTGAAATATGTTGTTTGACCATGGGCATGCTTAATACAAACATTTAATAAATTGTATGAGTACAATTTGTATGTCTAATAATACAGGGATACAAGTGATCATAAAGGTTTAATTTGTAAAATCTCAGCAGATGATTGTGTCAGTAATTCAAATACACCAGCATTTTAAGTGTTTGTTTATTTAAGTAGCTTTTATTCTAAAACATATTCTGCTTTTAATGGGAAGTATGCTGAAAATCAGTCCTATATGTAAAGAACTGGGTGATAGAAAATCCCTGCCAGCATACTGTAGATGCTCAACCACAGATGTAAAGATAGTTTTCCATAGCTTTTGTGCCACCTTCCACGTAATTGGAAGGAAATAATTTACAATGCCAGGTTTCTTTGGCCAGACCAGGCCTTCTGTTTTGTAAAATAATTCTAGCAGATCAGTGCTTTGTCTGTTATCTGATAATTATACAGTGACCTTGTGCAGGACCTTGGTGAAGTAATTCACTAATACATATGACAGTATCCATGAATTATCTCATCTATGATACATTTCTCTTTCTATTAAAGCTTTAAGTGCTAGTCCTATGAATTCTCTGGTAGTTTTTAATAAAACTCCTAAACAAACTTTATCATAGAAACGAAAATACATATTTAGTTACTTCTACCAAAATAAATAACATGAGCTATATAAAATACTGAACATGGGATGTTATGCCATATGTGTAGAGTTAATGTTCCACCCAGGGACGGGATTTCTAAATTAATAGATATATGTTACTAAGACACTGCTGTATAATTAGATAGTATATTCTGGCTAACATTCCATCTCCAAAAGGATGCTACCCCCATACCAGATTTTCCTAACAGTCAGATGCAGTACATTTGTCTTTTCCTGCTTCCTGTTGCTACTAATTTACAGGATGATTTAGTTTCAAGGTCATTTTGGTGATGGTCAGATCTCTTAATAAAACCATTTAGTGCTTGATTCAGCTGTGTGCTTATACAGTATATTCACCCTTTCATAGCAAGATGTCTGCCGTCTGATCTGTCCTGAAGTTTAGGGTCACTCTGGCTAGAACTTCACAGGTTCAGACTGTTCTCTTCAGCAACAAAATCGGTTTACCAGTTGAACTGTTGTTTACTTAATTGTTTTATATTCTCCAGGTGGCCTTGCTTTTAATACTAAACAGAAATGGTCAATCTAAATTCATTTCATGATCCAGTTTTATTGTCTTCTCAAATACTACTATTTCTTGGGAGTCTGCAATCAAAGCAGCATCATTGCCTCCCCCTATCCCCCATACATAATGGCAAACCTGGATCGGTGGCTTACTTAATTCCTTTTCAAAAATACATATTTAAATTAAAATATATAGTGTTTGTCTTCCTAAGGCCTAATCCTGAGAGTGGACCTGTATTTCCTAAATAACACTTTGCTAGTTCAAATAGATCTTAGAGATATATGTAAATAATATTATTGGGGTAGGAAGAAGAAAATTTAAAGTTTAACTGGACTTTGGACAGATTATGCTTTAAAGTATAATTATAGAAAAAGCTATAAAGAGCAGCTGAGCAATGTTGATAACTTTTCAAACAAATACAGGCAGTCCTTGACTTACGACCACAATTGAGCCCGAAATTTATGTTGTGAGCCATTTGTTAAGTGAGTTTTGCCCCATTTTACAACCTTTCTTGCCACAGTTGTTAAGCGAATCACTGCAGTTGTTAAGTTAGTCACATGGTCATTAAGTGAATCTGGCTTCCTCATTGACTTTGTTTCTCAGAAGGTGGCAAAAGGGAGTCAAATGACCCAGTGTCACTGCAACGGTCCTAAATATGAATCAGTTGCTAAGATCTGAATTTTGATCACGTGACCATGGGGATGCTGCAATGGACATAAGTGTGAAAAATGGTCAGAAGTAATTTTTTTCAGTTCCATGGTAACTTCAAACAGTCACTAAATGAACTGTTGTAACTCGAGGACTACCTGTATATGTATACAAGTAGTAGGCTTGTGGCGACTTTTGATGGAATATTTTGTTAATTTTTGGATACTTCACACTGAAAAAGTTTTCTGTTGAATTTAGGTAATTGCCACCGATTTTCAGCCAAAAGTCTACTCAGTGATATATTGTATAAATTCCATAGTTACAAGTGGCACATTATATAGACTTTCAGCCTAATTAATAATTACAGAGGCTGCAATACCTGCATAATTTGTGATTTCCTGCAAAACTATCATGTGAAAATATAATCCTATTCATAAGTATGAAGTATCCATACTTCATAATCATATTCTAGAAAGAATGTTGTCCTAAACTACTGTATGTTAAGAGAATTCTATTACTCCCAGTCTGGGCTTCCATTTTATAAGAAACCTATTTATATGACTTATAGTAGAAGGGTATGTTTGGATGGGATTATACCCATTAGCCATCTTTAGATTTTCACATGTTCAATCTAGCCCTGAAAGGCTGAAATATGCAGATTTTATAAGAGATAAGAATGAATTCATATATATGGGAAATATGGTAAAAAGCTACCATCAGAATCCACCGACACCATTCTTTTTGTGGAAATATAATAGATTGGATTTTGATTTTACAATGGGCTAATGTTATCATAGTAGCATCAATTATTATAATAAACACGGTATAAACTGAGGACAGTCTTTGTACTTCAAAGGATGTACAACAAATTTGGCTCATGAAAGAATGTAAATGGCATCGCAGATAAACATTAACAAAAATTATTGCAGACATTTAACTTTTAAATTACAGACTATCGATGGTCCATGCCAAGTCATAATTCACAAGTGGGAGACTCATCTACCAGCACGATCAATAACCCCTTTAGGTATGGGCATCAACTGCATCTGTTTGAAACATATGCATAAGATTACTAATGTTACAAAATGGTTTAATTGGGTTGATGTTATTTTGTAGGATTAACATTAATCTTCCACTACAAAGGGATCCTCCATTAAGCCAATATGAGCACTGCTTTCACAAATTTTGAAAAATGAATTTATATGATAGAAGACTTACGAATAGTATTATCGTGAGTCCATTTTTATCAGGTGTCCACAGGTTTTCATTGCCAAAATTTGTGATTGTACATTTGGGTTTTAAGGCATGGCATGGTTGGATCCCAGCTCTCTTACCTTCAATCTAGAAGCTAGGAAAAAAGTGTAGGGAATCATCCTAACCCAGGTATATTATGGTTTGGAGATTCAGTACACTGAATCTTACTTGGCTCAGAGAAAGGAAAAGGGAGTTGTGGACTCTTAAGTTCATTTTTAAAGACATTGAAATACTATTGATAATCATTATGCTTTGAGATTGAAAGTCCATGCTGATATTTTCAAAAATCATGCCTGAGTGATAGAAAATACAAATTGTTAATGGTTAGTTGACATTTAAATACGAAGTAAATTTTCTTAAAGAGAACAATGACCTCAGATGCAAGACATTCTTTGTCTCCTATATTTTGCTAAACATAGGCATGAATAAGACAGGTTTTAAAATAAGCATGGATTACTGTAAGCATAAATCATATACCTTTCATTAATTTAGGAGAAACAATGCAACTGGAAACCTGGTATAATTTGGTCTTTTGCTTCCATTAAAAAGGTGATTTTATGAAGTAGCTTGTTTTCAATGAACCTGAAAATATTGTCACCAACCTTTTCATTCTACACCTCTATTATAATTGACAGACATCATTTCTCATTCAGTCTAAATGTATTGCTCAAAAGTAATTTCCATTTCTTAAAAAAATTAGGCTTCAAATTATTAAACCTAGGTTGATAGTCTTAGGCTATAGCTGTGTGCGTGTTTACACAGGACAAGTCAAAGGGAACTCAGTGAGACCTGTCTGAGTAGATATACATGTTATCTGCTATACATGTTATCTGCTGCTTGCTTTCATTTTCTGTCTTTCTGATTAAAAACAAGCCTGTCATAAGTTAGTTTGGCTTATTGATTCATTTTTTAGTTAAACAGTCAGAGATTTATGTCCTTCAGTAATAAAAGTTTTTTTCATTCTCTGATAGTCTAGATTCCATCCTGTTCAAGCATAGATAACATCTTAAATTCAGGTAGACTGTTTGTGACACAACATGATAAATAACTTTCAACTGCCTTTAAAGGTAAATTAGTAACTTATTATAATCAAAATATTTTCTAGACTAAGTCTCTAGGTACCAGTGACTCAACTTTCACACATTTTAGAAAAAATATTTTTGATATTTTCCAGCTAGTATTAAAGTTTTTTTTATTTACCCTTCCAATCTTGGAGAAAATAATCAAATAGAAAAATGCATTATTATCTATGAAAGGGATTATTATTATTCTAAACAGAATTTTCTTTGTAATACTGGAAGAAATGTGTCTTGTTCTCACATTGAGAGATGAATGATAAATATTTATAACTTAAAATTTAAGGGAGGGTTAAATATCAATATGTCAAAGTTTTATTTTCAAAAACTTATATAATCAAGTTTATTGTATATTTAAAGAATTCATTATTTATGTTTCTGTAGTATGTGAAGACTAATGCTTGAAAAGAAAAAAAACATTTAATAAAATAAACAAGTAGCACATGAGATATTTTATCTTCTTAGCTGATACCATCTTCTGATTCATTCTATTAGTAATATATGATACATTGTCAAGTTGATAACATATTGTATTCATATTTTAGATAACTTGGATGGAAAGAAATAACTTCCTTCTAAGGATGTTTTAAGACACTCTTTAGCAGTAAACAAAGCTAAGCAGTATTTTTTAGGTTGCAGTAAAGTTACTTAGTATCTTCCTATTTAAATGCTCTGTTGAAAATAGTGCTGAATTAGAGGTATTGTTAATTGTGTAAACTGCTAGTTGTCTAATCAGAAATAAGTTGCTTAAGTCCAAAGGATTTACACTTTGGCAAGTGTGTAGTATTGCTGCCTAAACTAACAAATTATAATCTGCGAATGTGAACTATTCTCACACACTGTCCTTTTAATTCTAGAAAATATTTCCATTGATGATGGATTCTTTGGAGTCTTTGGTAAGTGGTCTTAACTTTAAAATGTTAAGATGTAATATGTAAACACACTAGTAATAAGATTTATTTTTTTATTTTTTATTTTTTCATACTTATATGCTGCCCTTCTCCCGAAGGACTCAGGGCGGCTCACAAAAATTAAAACAATAATAACAATAAGAAAGATACTAAAATAATCCAGTTAAAATCTCCCAATTAAAAGTAAAAGTAAAAACGCCCATCAGATCAAGCAAT